>VYXF01009263.1:356809-383984 GCA_013397295.1 Polioptila caerulea | reverse complement strand
CAGGGAGAAGTTTGGCAGTTGTTCACTGGAGGGAAGGATTTCACACAAAATGCAGGTTGGGATCCCTTTGCTTCGTGCTTGACCTTGCTGCTCCATGCCAGAGCCAGCCCTCCCAGGCCTGCCCCATCCTAGAGAAATTACTTCCCTGCAAGCACATTGCATTAATCACTGGGTCCAGCTGTGGGGGAGGATCTGCAGCTGCTGCAGTGCTTGGAGTTCATGGATCTTGTGGACAGAGTCTAAACCCTGCCTGCTGGCAGGACATGAATTGCTGTAGCTCTGGGTCAGAGCACTGCTGGTGAAATTCTGCAGCTGATGAGCAGAGGGGCCGAGTGACACATCCTTGGTTGTGCCTGTGACAGAGCAGAGCATCAGGGCTCAATCTCTGGATCACCCCTGGGCCAGGATTTGGGTGCTCTTAGTCCACATTAACACAATTTATTGCCTGTCATGCTAAAAGACCTGTGTTCAGACACAGTGGTGGCATATTTGTGCCTGAACTCTCCAGTTGTACCCTGTCCTATGTGTTCAATATTTGAGGGTAGAACCACAGCTTTCCCAGTGCCATCTGTGGATCTGCATTTGGCTCGAGCTGCAGCCTGAGCTAATGTCAGCATCCATCTCTTAGCCTGCCAAAAAGCCATGTCCCCATGCCAGGATGCTTCCTCCACAGGCTGCTCAAGGAAGCAGCTCAGGAGCTGGAGGATTCTCAGAGGGTTTTTAGGGTGCTATGTTCTCTAGAGCATGGTTTAATCCATCTTTGGGATTCCTTGCCTTAAGGTATCCATGTGGGGAACACCTGAAGGGCTTTGCCTGCTGTCAGGACATGAGGAATAGGATGGGTCATTCAGTCTAACCAGGTCTCCTTCCTCCTGCCCCATGTTTTTTTAATTGTTCCCTCTAGTTCCTGGGGTTCTGCTGACAGCTCTCCCCTGCCTTGCACAGGAGACAGAAAACAAGAAGACGTGGAGGAAGGAGTGAGCAATGCCCAGAAATGAAAAAAGCACTTGCAGAGTCATGAGAGGCAGGGACTATCGATCCCGGGCAGCGGGTGAGGGTGGGAAGCCATGGAGACCTGTCCCCTGGGGCACGGTGCTGCCCAGCACACGGCCCGGGGGTCACCTGGCACTATTGATCGTGGTGCTGCTCCTCCGCCGAGTCAAACACGGGCTGCTCAGCACAGCTGAGCTGGTCTGGGAGAAAAAAAGGGGGATATGGGGAGTTTAATGCATCCCCCTCATGTTTTAAACAAAAACAAAAGAAACAAACAAAAAAAAAAGCTGAAAAAACCAAAACCACTCTCGTCTCCCTGAGTCCTGCCAGAACTGATAGGGTGTGTTTGCAGCTAGGAATAGGTCAGAGTATTAAGGGCAGCTCAAGGAATTTCGCTGGAAATCTGAAAATCTCCCTTCCCCCAGCCCCTGACCCTGTACCAGACGCAGAAGAAGGGGAGAAGAAAGAGGAAACCTAAGGAGTTGTTGATGACATGAGCAGCCTGGCGGGGCTGTAATCCCGGCCCCCGTTGCCCATCTGTGTGCGCCAATGCCGCTGCAGCCGGGGCTGCTCTCGCTGCCCCGCTCAGATCCTGCCTGTGCAGGTGAATCCCATCCTCTGCCCTGCATCCCCAGAGCTCCAGGGAGGGGACGGTGCCCACGGCTCAGAGCTCCGGGCACTTCCACACCTCGGGCTGGAGCTTTTCCATCCCACACATCCCTGGGTGCTTTCCCGGATCGGTGCCCAGCGCCTGTCCGGGACTGTTCTCTCAATCACTGCATTTTAAACATCCTCCCAAAGCTGCTTCCATTGCTCATTGTGAACTTTTATTTTATTTTATTTTGTTTTAGGGTTAGGGTTAAAAGCGAGAATGATAGAATTTTCGTTTGGGCTTGGATGTTTATTGTTTTTTATTTAAATTACAGCTTCACTGTAAGTGAACGCTGTGAGTGTTTCTATATACAAAGTCAACAGAGTAGAAATGGAGTTTAGAGTTATGTTTTTAAGGTTTTTTTAAGCTTAAATTATTTAATTATGGGATGCTAACTAACTATTAATATATGTTTTTATATATTATATTATATATTATATATAAATATATATAATATATATTATATTCCCCTGTTCTTACGCTTTTCTCTAGTCATCAGCTTATGACCATTGTCAAAACTCTCCTATTGGACTGAAGGGACTTTTGATCACACACACACACACACACACTCTTTAACATCAGGAAGGATAAAGGCTTGGAACATTTGGGGTTTTTTGAAAAGGATCTGCACTGGAGACTTTTTGACAGCATACAACAACATATGATGGTATCAGGTACAGACTCCTGTGTGAGAAGTTTTGCTTCCAGGATCAAAGCCTAGTTTTACANATATGTATTTATATAGATATATATTTATATTTAATTGTGAGATGCTAACTAAGCTAACTATTTTTACTTTTAACTTAATAAGTAATTACTCATCTTCTGGACTGTGAATTTTTTAACAAACTACACAAAATTACTTAAACTTGTGAAGAGGAAGAAGAAGAAAATTAGATTTTAAAACTTCTATCTTGTTATATATATTATTATACCTTAAAAACTTAAAATTTTTTACTTTGTGATGTAACACACTTTTATTTAACTACACACCCATAATTTTGGCGTTATTACTCAGTTTTGGAAGCTTTTTCTATGGTTTTTGGTTAAATGTAGTGTATTTTTGAGGACCAGTCTGTTAGTACAGAGAGTTTGAAATCCTCTGTGCCCAGGCTCCCGAGAGCTCATGTGTCTCATTACTTTCTTTGAGGCAACGATTCGCTCTCTTGGGGTATTTCCTTGCACCATAAGTGCACAGAGTTATCAATTTCTAAGGCATTTTCTGTTTTTCATGTGATATCCCTGAACTCCTAAGCACACTCCATGTCAGTGGATTAATAGGAATTTTTTTCAATGCTCCGGACTTTGCTGTGTCTTCTGCACTCGTGGCTTTGAGTCTTTCTTGCTCTAAGGCCCCTGCTAAATATCTTTCATCACTTTAGATTACTTGATACAGTCATTATCATCATATATAGGAGGAACTGGAAAATGAAATCCATTCCAGAACCTGCCCTTGAAAGGCAAACTGGCTTTTATGTTCTTTTCTATTAAAAAAACCCTTTAAAGTCATACTGTAATGTTATTTTTTCCCTATTTTTTTTTTTTTTTTTTTCGGGGTTTGGGTTTTCTTCCCAGTTCTTGTGATTTTCCAGTTTGTGATTGGAGACATGAGTACTCAGCTACTCTGAAAATTATTTTCTTGTTTTATTTCCTAACTGGATGAGGAAGTAATGAGAATCCTTGAGACCTAAATTAGTCTATCTTGCTTTGTTGTTTGTTTTTGTAGGTTTTGTTTGTTTGGTTTGGTTTTTATTTTGTTTTGGTTTTGGTTTTGTGGGGTTTTTTTCCTTTAGAAAGACATTCTGAACCAGCAATCTGAGCACATGGTCAAATCTCTGCTGTATTTTAGTTTGTAGTTTAAACTTGGCTTTCACTTGTGTTTGGGTGGTTGGGAAGATGTGAGGGGACAGAAAAAAAAAACTGCAAAAAGTTGTGTGGATAAATCAATCCCTCTGTGGATGTTGAACATAGAAAAGGGAATTCCTCTGCCAAATGTCCCACGTGTCATTGCCTGGATAAAGGCTGTGTTAAGATTCTTTTAAATAACGGGATTTTTTGAAATAATGGTGCTTAAACTTTTAGTTTTACCATCTCATCCCAACTGCAGCATTTCCCACATCATTCCTGGGAATCCTTTCCTTTAATTCACCTCCTGAATTCACTTCTTTTCCCCTACATAAATACCTGCCCTTGTGCCCCTCCTCTGAGAGTCTGGATCCATGGATGCCTTCGTGATGGATTTATACCTTCCAAAGCCCTTTGGATTTCTCGAGGATGAAAGACAGTGTTTGTACAAGATCCCTGCCCTCATGACAGAATTTGGGAAGCTTTCTCTGGAAAGAACCTTCCAAGCACTTGTGAAGTTCACGTGTCAGCAGTTTCTGCCCCTAAGAGCGAAGGTAACCCATGTGTTCCCTCCAGGCATCACACCAGGAATGTGTTTTGATGGAGTGGGGGCTCCAGGGTGATTCACATAATTAATGTTGGATTCACAGAGCTCTGGAAAGAAGGAGATGTTTGCACTGACCTGGGCACCATCAGGACAAAGCTTCCTTTATTCCCACAAGTTATATCCTTGTTTTATTCCATTTTTTTTCTGGTTAAATGCAGTAAAACAGCGAATGGTTTCTGGCAGTGAAGCCAAACGCTGCCTTGTAGATCTCAGCCTTCTTCCTCTCCCCCCCAAAAAAGGATAGCTCCCTTCAAATTGATAGGGAATAAACCCAAGCCATTCCTGGGCACTGCAAGGCTTCCTCCTCCTCTCCAAGAGCATTATTTCCCCCCGAGACTTCCACCTCAGGCCACGAACTGGCAGCTTGACCACTGTGACCCACTTGGCAGTGACTGATTGTGGGGACCTCCTTTGCTGTGGAAAATGTGGAACTGATTGTCTGGGCGACCCCGCTTGACCTGGGGAATTCTGCATTTAACCTGGCTTCAGACATAATAAACTGGAGTAATTAGCAGAGAAATTCAGTGGTGACACGTCTAATTGATTGGAAATGCCAGTCCCCGATGAGAGCGGAGCTGTGGTGAGGGCTGGGGTCGTCGGGATGCTGTCAGGAGGCAGGAAAATGAAGGGAAGGAATGTGGAGCCTGCTGGAGGTTTGCTTTTCTTTGCAGCTGAGAATGCTGCAGGTTTGCTTTTCTTTCCAGCTAATGGCCTTGGTGAATACACTATCCATCACTAATTACTGATCCCTCCACTCAGCACTTTCCCAAGGTTGAGCTCACACCTCTGGGAAAATCCACCTCAATCTCTGCACAGTCCATCTCAACCGAGGGCTTGCAAAGAGAAAAACACATTTTGTGTTGCTCATCTGAAAATCCAGCAGCTTGTGCCCCACCAAGGAGGCAAGGATGGGGCCTTTTTGGGGGAACATTTATTTCAGATCATGGATTGATGATATCTCCCGTGTCAACGGGGATCTGTGATATCCCCTCCCAGGCTTTGCATTTCTGCCTCTAGATTGATGACAGTAGAAAAATCAAAGATTTAAATTAATTTCTCTTTTAGAATTGTGTTTAAAAGTGGGTATTTTGCTGTCCTGGTTTGCTTCAGGGTCTTGGGATTGTGTGTGTGCACACCTTGGACCAAGGTACCCTGTGTCATGGGACCAGGAATGGCCTGGGAGTGTCTCCCAGAAAGTCTTGGATGGGATTCAGGGATGACCACAGCCAGTGACAGTTTCTGAAAGGCAGTTTGGCTGCAGCTGCTCCATTTGTAGGCTAAGGGAGCCAAATGAGATGTAATTCTGGTGTTCTGTACTCACTGGCCTCAGGAGCAGAGTGAGAGACAGGCACAGGAAACTTCCCAGAGCAGGCACAACTGTCCTGGTTGTGTGACTGGTTCAGAGTTGTGTGATTTATGTAGGAGGGTTCAGAGTCTCTGCTACTCATTGTGGCCTTCCAGTACTTGAAGGGAGCTTTAAAAGAGGAAGAATGATTATTTACATGGACAGGTAGTGGTAGGACAAGGGGGGACTGGTTTTAAGTTAAAGAGGAGAGATTTTGATTAGAAAGGAGAAATTCTTCCCTGTGAGGATGGGGAGGCCCTGGCACAGGGTGCCCAGAGAAGCTGTGGCTGCCCCTGGATCCTGGAAGTGTCCAAGGTCAGGTTGGACCTGGGATAGAGGAAGGCGTTCCTGCCCATGGCAGGGGCTTGGAATGAGATGATTTTTAAGATTTCTTCCAACACAAACCATTCTATGTAAACAGATAAGATTTATATATTATTAGTTATTTCTTCAAAGATTTCATGAAAGGCTACAGCATTTTCCTAACTAACTGCTCTCACCTCTGTGTGGGATTTGGAGCAGGCTGGGGGTGAATAAGGTTCTTTCCCCCACCACACAAGAGGTTTGTGGTGAGATGATGAGGAGCTCATCAAAAGTACAACAGAGTACCTGAACCTCCTGCACATGTGGAGATGTGCTCTAATGTTCATGCCAGGCCAGAGGGCAAGAGGAAAGTCACGTCACAGAGGCATTACCTGGCACTTTTACACATTTCTGTATCCAAACCCAGCGGGATCACCTTATCTGCCAGGGAAGCATGGCTGGGCTGGAAGGCAGCCTGTGCCTGGCAGGGCCCAGCACCATCCCAGTAATGCATCCACAAATGCGAGGCTGCCGAGGGGCTCTGGGGATAATGGAGTGGCTGGGCTAATAAAATTAGCCTGGCATTGACAGCCTGAGTGGAGAGGAGGGGAACTGTCCCTTTCACTCTTCCCAATCAACCCCTGACATCTCATTCCAGCCCAGGAAAGGAAGCAGGCTGGAGCCTCCCAGCAGAGTGAAAATGTGCTGCTGCACTGATGCAGGGCTGGGGCTTTCTGGAAAACCCAAAGGCTGGGCTGTGGTGGCTCCAGCTCGGTGACAATGGGAGCCCTGAGCCACCGTCATGCTCCGCCGGCCACCCTTCCCTCCGACGGGGCAAGGTTGGGAATACATTTGTCACTCGAGCTCCAGACAGCAAATGAGGCTGATTTAATTAACCCAGGGAGCCCTGCTGGCCTTGTCTGCGAGAGCTCAGGACAGCAGGACGTGGATGAGTGGAGGCGGGGAGAGCAGGGAGAGGGGAAGAGGGCAAAGGCACGAGGCCGGTGGAGCGTCGGGAGCCATCTCAAAGCACTTTGCTTCTTGCCACCGAAAGCCCTTCACAATTATTCTTGATGTGATTTACATTTACTTTAAGGCATCTGCATAATGGGATGTAATGCACAGGAAATGCAGTCATGAGCTTCTGAAAGCTTTTTGGGGCTGACAATTCCCGCAGAGTGCGAAATCTCCCTTTTCCCTGCAGCTGGAAGCGAGTCTGGCCTGTGCTCGTGGGCTAAAATGCCAAAAATTTCCCCTTCTGTGTGTCTGAACCATCAGTTCTACTCATAAAGTGTCCAGGCTTGCCCTTCCTTTCCCACCTTTCTGATGAGTTTATTGGGATCTTGGTTGCTTCAGCACCAAGGAGGAGGATTTTCATCTCTAGCAGAGTCAAAACCAGGTGAATGTTGCTTTGCTGGGGCTGGGGGAAGCTGGACCACCTCTGCCCACACCTGGCAGCCTTTGGTGGGCAGGTTTGCTGTGAGAGACATCACTCCTGCTTGTAGAGAGTCACCTTGGCCAAGGAGCTCTGAAATTTTAATGCTCCCCACCAAATATTGACCCTCTGAGGGCGTCTGAGTAAGCCTTTAGTGGAGAAGTCGATATTTGTCTGATGTTTCAATGGATAATGTTGCTTTTCTCTGAATTTCCTCTGGACTCTGCTGGCCTCTCCCAAACTCACTGCACAGTGGCAGAAGCAAGATAAAAACATGGGAGGAGGAGGGAGTGCTCCTTTTGGAGGGTTGTTTTGTGCTGTCCACTTCTCCCTGCCTTAATGAGGCTCTTTGTTGGGTGCCTCTCTCTAAGCTCAGCGTCTGAGCCTGGTGTAATCACTTCCAGCTCACAGCAATCCTTCCCCATTTGGCTCTCCCTCACTCTCTAAGGAATTTGGACAGCCAAAATTTACCATGGACACAGCAGAAACGCTGCAATAAATGCAAACACATCAGCAATTTTCCATGGCAAGCATTCCTCTTCCCACTGGATATCAGTGCAGGATAATCTTGTCACTCCATCCTGAGTGGAGTTGAGCGGGTCTCATTTGTCCTGCAGGGAAAAGAAGCTCCAGGTATTTAGGATTTTAGAGATTTAGCTCCAGGTTTTGAGATTTTAGGCAGGGTTGTAGCCATATATTGGTAATGGACAAGTGTGTCTCCGTTTCCCTGCTTTACTGCAGCTCCTCAGTTGAATTCTGCACCAAAGGCTCCATTCTGCCCTTGGATGTGATCATTCTGCCTCCTTGGGTAATTTACATCTGTCCCCTACGAGTCTGAGCTGCAGCAGGATCCCAGTGGGGTAGAAGTAAATATATTGCCTTGCAGGCAGTGAAATCACTGCTGCAGGTTAGATTTCTGCCAATTTACCAACCATTAGGGACTTGGTCTGAGTTGGCTGTGCCTCCTAAGAAAGAATAATCCTGTAAACTGTGTAGCTCTAATACACTGAACAATTAAAGAACTTGTTTCTGACTGAAGTTGAAATTCATTATATTTCCATTTGCAAGGCGAGCTGGGCAGATTTCAAAGTAAGTGAAAAAAAAGGAGCTAATTTATATTTCTGTGCTTGTAGCAGCTAGTAAATAAATCCAGGTGCACAAGGGGAGTTGGGAGACTTTAATTTCAATGGCAGCTTGGGTGTCTGGTAACTGTGGGAGTCTGGACCTAAAATAAATGCAGAGGAACAGTTTTCAGGAGCAAAGGGCATGGAATTTGGGGATGCATCTTCTTTGTGGTTTTAAATTTAGTCACAGAATCACAGAATGTTTTCTGTTGGAGGGGACTTAGACATTACCTCGTTCCACCCCCTGCCATGGGCACCTTCCACTACCCCAGGCTGCTCCAAGCCCTGTCCAGCCTGGCCTTGGACACTTCCAGGGATGGGGCAGGCCCACTTTGGCTCTCCAATGCAGATTTTATCCCACCCAAATGCTGGTTGATGCCTTCACAGATCTGTGACATGTCTGAAAGACATCCCTCACTGGGATTGACATTTTCAGGGTGGTCACCTCAGCAGGGCAGCCTGGGCTGGCAGGAGGTCTGATCAATATTTATCTGGCCAAGAAAGAGAGTGAGTGATGCTCGTATGAGCAGTGTCATATTTAAAAGGTGTCTCACTTAACTGGAGGTCACACTGTACACTCTCCTTGAGTGGTGGCATCATTTCATAAAAAAGCTTTTTCATTAATTAAAGTCCCTTAACCTTGCATCGTGCTCAGGGTTTGGTATGGAAGCTTATTTTTTTCTGATCAATATATATTACCATATTTCCTCGAAAGAAGCTTTCACCCCCTCAATTAGCTGAGGAAAAAATTATTGTGTGCATTTGAAAGCATGTTGTGCCTCTAGTATCCATTAAGTGGATCAGAGCTGCAGTTTTCTTGTTCTTATGGACTTTTGTCCATATCAGTTACCCAAAGGAGCAGAAAGCATTGTTTGCTCTCATTCAAATGACATTTCAATAAATGCCAGGGGAAAATGATGATTCTGTTCTGCCAATTTTTTATTTTATTTTTTTTTTTAAGCCTGAGAGAGAGGGGATGAACTCATGAAAATACCCCAGCCCACAAATCAGGAGTTTTGGCGTTGTGATTTCCTTGCAGCAGGGTCTGGCATTTCTTCTTATGCAACACCCAGGGCCACTGATTTTGATGAGGTTTCCAGGCAGGAACATGCTTATTAATTTATCCTCAGAATTAATGGAATTGGGCAGGAGAGGAGAACTGTTTCATCTCCCAAACCTTCCCTCTCTTCCAACTTCCAGCACTCTGGGAAGCCTTTGGGCAACTTTGCACTCCCAATCCAGGGGCAGAGCCCTGCAGGTGGACTCACCCCCCAGCAAAATGTCCTCCTTCCCTCCTGCTGGGCTGGAATTAATATTCTTATTTCAATCCCTTTGTACAGGAAAAGCTAAAAATTAATTGCCTGCGCACATGAGAGGTGAACAAGCAGATGCCCAGGAAAGCACAACAGAATTATTGAGTGATTCTGCTTTAATTAAGTGCATCAGAGAGCTGGGAATGGTGGGGCCCGTGCTTGGTGCCAGTAACATCATTGAGAGGAGGATGTGAAGGGATGGCTGCTGCCAAGGGATGATGGAAGGTACTCAAGGAATATAAAAAGCTATTTTAATTCTGGCTTCCTTTGAGAAAGCTGGAGCTCCAGCCAATAACCATAAAACTACTGGGGCAAAGCTGCAAACGCACCAAGGGCATCCCTCAAGCACTTATCTCTGTGAGCCCTGTGAGAAAGGACACCTTTTTATCAATGAGAGGAGAGCACAGCAGAGCTGCAGCTGTGAATTCCCTGCCAAAAAAAGGGCTGCAGGCAGCATTTCCAACCTCTGCCTGAAGCTGGTAGCATCCAAACCATCCAAGAAGGAGGAATCTGGGGGCATCCTCCCTTCTGAGCAGGTGAAGCAGAGAAACCATCCAGAGAAAGCATCCAGGCACCTCTCCCATTGGTGGTGGGGGAGGGAAATTGTCCCTTTTGGGGTGAAAAACACTTGATACAGCATGAGGTACCCTCAGCAGTAGCTGCTTCTCAGCAGTGCTTGCAAAGAGAGCCAAAGCAGCTCATTTTAGGGAGTTATTTGCAAAGTCTGTCAAAAACTATTTTTACTTCAAGTCTCCTCTATACCACAGCTAAGGGATCTTGGCTTGTCTCCATGGTTTTTCTCCTCAGGATTCCCTGTGATCCTTACAGAGATGCTGGAGACTCTGACACCAAGGAGCAGCTCAGATTTTTGCCCAAGGCTCACCCCCAAAGCAGAGACCAGGTTGTTGACAATTATTCCAATCATTCTGCCACAATGTCAGCACGTGGCTTTGTCTCTGCTGGGCAATGAATACTTTTTCCTCCCAGGGAATTAATTCTCACCCCTTTGGGAGGGTGCAACATTTCCCCTTTCATTTCTCTCCATCCCCAGCTTGCCCAAGTGGTTGTTCTGTGCATCTGAGGTGGCCTGAACAGTGATGATTTTGGTGTCTGCCACCCAAGGAGTGTCCAGAAATGGATTCTGAGAAATCACATAATTGTATCACTTCTTCAGCTTTAAGTCTGAGTGTTTGGACTGGACATTCTGGCAAACTCAAGCTGTGCTTTACTTCAGAGCCATTGAGATTTTCTTGTCACCTTCTCCTCTGGCTCCCAGGCACTCTTTAAAGGAGAGATCAAACTCCAGGGACACAGATCCCACACGAGGAGATGACCCACCTGGAATCAGCAGCACAGCTCAGACATCAAGGGGTGTCAGGATGACTGCAGCTAATCCTCCAGTAATTGAAGCCTTTTAGCCCTCAGCTCCAAGCCTTTAAAGACCCAAACCCACATCACTGCTGTGGGAAATGTGTCCGGGGATCCCAGAGGCGAAAGTGCTGACAGGGAACTCCAGAGAAATTAGGAAAACCAGTGATCCATGGCAAAGCCCTTCAAGGATATTTGTGGGGTTGTTTCTCAGAGTGCATCAAGCACAGAGGGAAGCAGGGAATTTGTGGGAATGGCTCCCTGGGGGAGCCGAGGTATGGAAGCTCCTTGGCTTGGTTCTTATGCACAAATTGCAGTAGGGATCAGGACATTCCTCCTAAAGTTTTGTTCATCTCCTGGGTTATTTCCATTCTCCTCTGACCTTCTGGGCACTGCACTGATTCAGCTGCTGATCCTTAGATGTTGGAGGATATTCTGTTAAACATTGCAGCTGTGCTTAAATGCATAAAGTTGTTCTTCTAATCCCAGAATCATTAGGGTTGGAAAAGCCCTCTAAGATCATCGAGTCCAAGAATTAGCCCAGCATTGCCAAGCCCAGCACCAAACCATGTCCTTGAAAGCCACATCCATGCATTTTTTGAACATTTTCAGGCTTCTGTGAAACAGGAAGATAACAAAAAGCCCAGATCTAGTGCTAAGGGTCTAGAAACAACTAAAATGAACTTAAAGTTTGAACCACACTGAAGGAAAAGGAAATGTAAATGATCTCCATTTATCATCATAACTAGAATCTCAAAGGTGCTGTCAAGTTTAGGTAGAGGTGCAGCAGGAAAGCTGGGCATGGCTTGTGAATGGAATAACAGAGCTGCAGGAGAGCAGTAAAATTGAAAAATAACTTCAAAACTGTGGAGATTTTGGCACATCCAGTGTGGTGTTGCTACCAACCAACCTGGCACCACTGGGAGCCTTTGGGCTGGTTTAGGATTGTGAGAGAGAAAACTGCAGTGAAAAATTAGGAGGATATTGGGGTCTTCGCTGGAGTTTTGTGCACAGAGACCTTTTAGGGCAGCCCTAACCACAACACATCCTCACCACAACAGCTCAAGTGCATTTTGTCCCACTCTGGGGCAGTGCCCCAGGTCTAGCACAGCATCTCAGTGCCTGAAGGTAGGGAGGAGATCACCTGGCAAAGATCAGCTCAGCCTAGATAAGCTCAAAGTGAGCAGCCATTTCCAGCATCCAAAGCAAACTGAACCTCTTCCTTTTTACGTGCCCACAAAAATACTGCAATTCTGTGCTGCTCCTTTAATTTTTATGGCATTTTGCTTCTTTCTGTGGCATGCAGGAACTTGCAGCCTGCTCATAACAACATAAGATCACAGCGTGGTCTGCTTTATATCTGCATATGTACAGAGACACACAATGTTTCTCCCAGCATGCAGAATGAATAAATTCTGGAGTAATTTTTCATTGTTGCCTTTATGAGCTTCGAGAAAAAAAAAGAAACCTCCAAAACCCTCAAGAACTAATAAATAATTTATTCCGATGAAATTGCAGTTTATTATGCTAGACTTTAGATATCCCAGAGTGCATGTGGGATCTGGGGCATCTTATCTTGTCTATATTCCCATTATACCAATTTTTTTGTCAGGGAGTCCGTGAAGTTTGTGTGTGCATTTGCATTTGTGGGAGAGCATGTGCAGGTGAAGGCAAGAACCAGGCACAAAGAGATGTAGTTTCTTTCTATCTGTACACGAATCATAGAATGGTTTGGGTTGGAAAGGACCTTAAAGATCATCCAGTCGAATATTTGTAAAAAAGAGATCCAACCCTCTGTTTTGGATGTGCAGGCTCCCTTCATTATCCAACACAAATGATGGATTCTTGATGCCTCTCTCCAGAGCAAAATTGGCCACTGGTGGTCACTGGGGTTCCTGGTGAGCTTTTTTTCCCATTCTAAACAGCCATTTAAAATACACCAGATGAGCTGTGTCCTCTTTGTACGTGCATATATGGGTAAACACTTGTGGGGTTTGTGCAGTGGACCACAATAATATGATTTTATGTGACTGCAAAATTAGCAAATTGCAGTTTTCTTATCATGCACATCCAGCTGAGTACCTGAGCTGGGGGAGCCACATGCACAGAAATGTCTGACCACAAGACACTCGACTCTGCAACATTACCCAGTGTAGTAAGACATTAGGGAAAACAAACCCAGAAGAAAAAGACAAAACCCCTAATCTCTGTGGGCTTTTTGAGGGTCTGCCTTAGAAGCACCAAAGAAGTCACATTCAGGGTTATCTTCTTGTTGTAGCTGATGGGCTGAGGTTACCTACAGAGTCACAGAATCATAGGAGGGTTTGGGTTGGAAGGACCTCAAAGCTCATCCAGTCCAAGCCCTCCCACCAGACCAGGGTGCTCATCCAACCTGCATTAGCAACCAGGGTGCTGGGCCTGGCTTCCAGAAACATGACTTTGCCACTGACCTCCGAGGAAAATTACTTCTGTTTTCTCTCTTTGTCATTCTGATCTGTAGGAGATCAAGGAATTTGATTTCCAGTGCCTTGAAGCTCCTTTCTCCCTGAATTTTCTACCCCTCTTGTCTTTTTGGATGTGGACCAGAATGTCTTTTACTCCATGTCTGCAGCAGGGCTGGGGTGGGCTGGGCTTGGCTGGACATCAGGTGCCCACCACCCAACCAGTCCATCATTCCCCTCCTCAGCAGGACAGAAAATGAGATGTGAAAAAGCTTGTGAGTCAGCAGAAAGGCAATTAAATAAAGCAGAAACCAGAATCCTGCACAGAAGCAAAGGAAAACAAAAGATTTACTCTCTGCTTTCCGTCAGCAGGTGATGTCCAGACACTTCCCAGGAAGTTGGACTTCAATACGTGTGACAGTTTGTAAGACAAATATTTTACTAAGAAATCCAACTCCTCTTCCTCCTTTTTCTTAGCTTTTATGGCTGAGCAGACACCATATGGTCTGGAATATCCCTCTGGTCAGTTTGGGACAGCTGTCCTGGCTGTGTCCCCTCTCAGGATGTTGCCCACCCCCAGCCTGCTGGTGAGGGGGAAATGTTGGAGAGACAGCCTTGATATTGTGGCCAAAACACTGGAGTGTTACCAACACCTTCCCATCTGCCAGTCCCCAGCACTGTGAGGGATCTGGGAAAATTAACTCCATCCCAGCCAGCGCCAATTCGAGGGCACAACGCCCTGGGATTCTCCTCTCAGCAGGGAAACCTTGCCACATAAATGAAATAGCAGAGATAAACGACTGCTTTGCCACTGGGCTCGCTCGATGGCTGATGCTTAAAATGAAACAACGCACAAATTCACACGGAGGCGCGTGGAGAACAGGGGGCTGGGAAAAGCAGCGCCTGAGCTCTCCCCTTGCTGATTTCCAGGGGCTGGTTTGCATCGGTAAAGGCAGACTAAAACCTGGGATGTGACATCCCTGCAGGATGAGGTCTTAGGGAGATGAGACAGCCCGAGCAGAGGGGCACAGGGTCACTGCTGCTCCCGATTGCTGCCGCCCGTGGCTCAGGCACGCTCCAGGATCACCATTTCCAAGCAAACCCGGATTTGTATTTCCCTTAATGTGCCACTGGCTGCTTCTCCTGACCTCTTCCATGCTGCCTATTACCTCAGCTCTGCTTCCCCTCCCTTCTGATCGAATTACTAAAGCACACAGTGGAGTCTCTTGGCTCAACAAAATTTAATGACAGTGACAACAGAGGAGGATAATAAAGATAAATCAGCTGCTCCCAGGAAGGAAAGATGAAGTAAGAACGGAGTGAGTTAGAAGGATACACCACGTAGTGACCCCGGCATGTGCATGTCCCTCATCATCCCTTTGCTCTCAACATCTGTGAGAGAAAAAGCAGTTTTTTCCTGCTTTTGGGGGATTTGACAGGGAAACCAGAGAGCAGAGGGGATCAAGGCACTGGAGATTTCTGCCTTAGGCTTGTACTTGCCGTGGAATTTGGGGCACATCACCACCTCTTCTCCGTCTTCTCCCCGGACTGGAGGCTGAGAAGAGACCAGGAGAAGTTTTTCATTATGGAAAATTGTAATGAAGATCAGACCTGGGGATTTCGTCTCATCCCCAGCCCTGTGTATTCATGTGATCCACACAGTTAGTAAAGGGAAATGGAGTTTGGAAAGGAGCTTCTTCATTCTCAATGCCCATAAATCCCTGGGCACACCAAATCTTGCTAGCCCAGCCTTTTCTGACAGGATTCCTCATGGAAGCCCAAGGAAGCAGAGCCTGCAGTGACTGCGACTATTGAAATCTCTCTTCTGACATTCACCATGTTTCCAGTTGCAGAGCATTCCCTTTTTAATGATAATTCCTGGGAAAAAAACCCTCAATTGCAATCAAGTTCCTCTCTCCCCTCCCACCAGGTTGTTAAATGTTTGCAGCGGTTGCTTTAAACAGCCCAGCACAAAACAGTGAGCTGTAGCTGAGACCTCCTGCAAGCTCAATAAACTTAATGGACATCCTCAAGAACTTTAACTGGGAAGATTTAGTTCCCGAAAAAGAAGGAAACAAACAGCCAGAGCGGCGTTGTCTGCCTGTTGTCCCTCATTTTGCCAGAAACAGCTGTTCACGCTGGGATTAGCTCAGAGGTTTGTACTGAGCAGAGTCTGACTCACAAGAACAAAAAAACAGGAGATCATTACATCTCAGTGCAGGCTCCAACTGCTGCAGGCTGCACAGGGAGAGAGAAAATTAACTGGAGTGGGAGCTCGGTCTGCAGAGATGCTGCACAACTTCTGCGTGTGACAGAGGAGAGGGAGGAGGGAGCACATCCAACTCTGCGGGGCTGGGATGGAGCTCCAGCCAGGGGGATGGAGGAGATCACTGCCAGACTTCCCTTAATGCAGCCCCTTTGGTCAGGATTCACGTGAAGAAAATGCTCAGAAGAGGAGGAACAAAATTAATTATCTTACAAAGATGCTACTTATGCAGAAATTCCGCTTCCCTCCAGACAGTGAGTGATGGGAACAATTTCCCCATCTTTTTGAGGCAGGTGGCAGAGTCTTCAACCTCACTTGAATTCCTCTGTGAAGGATAATCTCTGAGTTAGATTAGAGGCATTATTTCCACACTTTAGTGGAAAGTGTCCCTGCCCATGGCAGTGGGGCTGGAAAGAGATGACCTTGAAAGTCCCTTCCAACCCAAACCCCTCCATGATTCCATGGAAACTGGGGGTCTGTTTAGGAAGTCATGTTGGACAGTTCATAAGGGTTGGAAAAAATGGACAAAAACACAAGACAGAATGGAGTGAGAGCTCTCCATCCTCACCTTAACATTGTTATAAACAAGGAACCAGCATCCCTCTACTCAACATTTAATAGCATATGGAATATCAGAGAGCAGCTACTGATTTAACAACAACTTCCTTTCTTCTAATAACTTATTTTCTACCAGTGATGAAAGCTCTGGAGGTGGGGAGAGGAAAGCAGGAGGTTAAAAGGTTGCTTGGACAGTCTTTCACATTAAATCTGTGCTTGCAACTCAGGGACTCCTCTCTACTCATCCTTGTCAGGGGATGGCTTGTGGGTGGAAACAGCTCTGCAGACTGTTCTTGAAAGTCCTGAGGAGCCCACAGGGCTTCACCAGACAGGCTCTCAGCCCCAGTTCAATGCTGATGTGAACTCGGGGTCACCTTTCTTTGTGTTTCTGTCTTTCAGGCAGGACTCTGCCCCTACCCTTCAGCCCTGTAACATAATAAACAGTGCCCCAAAATGCTCAGTACCCATTCCTCCATGGGTAACTCATCATTGCCTGGAACAGAGCAGGCTGCACTTCCATCATCTGCTGATGGCTGCTGCTAAGCCTTTTTTTTTCTTTTTTTCCCCTTAATTTATTTTTGTACTACCCATCAAATAATTCAGTACTGTCGTGGCCCAATGGCTAAACCACAGAGCACCAAAATTCATGATAAACCCCTCCTGACAACAAGACCTGGAGCTGTTGCCTCGGGGTTATCTGGCACCTTGGTTGGCTGTCATTAATGCTCCTGAAGCCCTGGCTACCCTTCCACATTGGCCAAAGACCTGGAGTTGTGTTTTACTGCTCAGCCCCACCAGTTCTGCCTTCCAGGAATGGTTATTTATACCCCAGCACCATATCTTTCTTCTCAAGTGGGGAGGCAGATGAAAGTTCAGGTTTCCCCTCTGTTAAGTCCCCAAGTGTTATTTTGAGCATCTTCTGGAACAGATTCATTGCCACCTCGCAGAGTGAGGACATTGGGAGGCTCTGCCACGTGCTGTATTGATCCCTTGAGTTGATTAGTTGGTGTATTGAATACCCCTGCTTTTCTAATCTAATTAATGCAAGATAAATACTCCATGCAGGGGCCTGGAGTCACGTTCCAAGAGTAATCAGGGACTGGGACTGATTAAAACCAGAAGGCTTCAAGGATAATTTATGGACTACTTGACACTGCTGGCAGGTTGGGGTATTTGGGAGGGCTCTGTGAGGTCTCTGGCTCAAAACTGCCTCCTTGGCGGGCTCCACATCCAAATTCCTGCTCAACCCTCAGTATGACAACTTAGGGTTTGAAGGGGTTTAATCTCAGGGGTGAGACACCAGCCTGGACGTGAGGACATCTGGTCTCACACCTCACCAGCAGTGGGAGAACACTGTGCCAGAAAGGCAAACAAGTCACTTCATCTCTGACCTTAAGAAAACCACCACATGCCACGGTCTGATAAAAATACTGAGCACCAGGCACGTGAGGGCTTCATTCTTATTTGGGAATCTGTAAGGAAACAGAAAAAAATTATTGAGATGGAGCTCAGTTCCAGTTTGTCCCTGTTTCAATCCAGATCTTGTTGTTTCAGGACAAATGAATGCTCTGGATCAAGAGGGATAACTGGAGCAGGGAAGGTGATAGTGGTAATTCATGTCACATGCATTAATTAATTAACTCACTCCCACTAGGAGGGAAATAACACCATCGCTGCTGTGAGGAGCAGGGAAAAGAGGCAGAGGAATTTTCAGGCCCAAACCAGGGCAGTGTGTGCTGCAGACATGGTTGAGATCCTGGGGGTGAATTTAGTTCCAGTCACCTCTTGGGGCAAACCCTAACTGCTATGGAGGGAAGCCTGGCTGGGTGGATTGTGACAGAAAATTCATCTTCCCTCTGCTTTGCCCTCCATCGGTGGTGGATTTTGTGACACCTGGCCATGGGATGTTTGTCCTCCCATATCTTGATGAGCATGCAGGAGAAGTGAGGAGTGGAAGGGTGGAATTCCAGTGCAGTCTGTAAAGAAACTGCTCTAAAATATCTCCAGAGTGTGGGACAAGAGTCTTGTGTGAGAGGTGGTGGGCAGTGAGGGTTGGGCCAAGCTCCACCTGCCCCAGTTGCAATTACCCTGTAGTTGGAATGGCGTGAAATTTTTTTCCAGGGAATAGGGAGCCCGGGCACGGGGTCACTGATAGGAATGGCAGGGCCATCTATTCCAATCCCTTCCTTTTGCATATATGTTTTCCCAGGTGAGAGCACAGCTCGTACAGCCAGGGGAAGGCAAGGGCAAGTTCAGCAGCCAGATGTAATTGCATTTTCCTCCACAATTGCCTCCAGGGCTGAACCACGGCCCTTCTGCGCCTGCTTCTCTCCTCACAATGCATCAGAGAGAATTGGTGTAAAATCCAGTTAAAAGGCCACTCTCGGGTCTCAGCTGCTGCAGCAAAAATTGCGGATGAATTTCCCCTCTCCCGTATCCGCCTGATGGGTTTTGTCACCCAGCCCCATATGGCTGGGCTGGATTTCTTCTCCCAGCCCATGTTGGGCTCTCATCACAGCCCCTGTAGCTGCTCGTGAGCTCTTTCAGAGCAGGCCTGCACTGCAGGCTCCCTGTTTTACAGCGGTGTCGTTACACAAAGATTTCTCTTCCTACACGTGTAAAAGGGAGCCTGAGATTAATGGGGTGTTGGAGTGGATAATCACAAATCCAGCTGCCCCAAGGTAGCTGAGAACAGAGATGGTGCAGGGCAGGGGGGAAAAGGGTAGTGGGGCCTGAGGGAGCTTTGTAGGGTACATTTATCACGCAGTTGGCACAGAGATGCAATTTATATGGATGGAGCATAAATCCTGTTTGAGGTGCAGGAGGCTCCACATGGGCAGCTGAGCACCTGGGCCTGCTCTGGTGCTGGAGCCTGAAATGTGCTGCTATGGTCATCCTGCCAGATCTTTGCTGTTCCCCTTTCCTTTCCTGCTTTTCCTCCTTCCTTTCACAATGGAAATTCCCTTTCACAATGGAAATTCCCTTTCACATCTTGGGAATTTATATTCTCAGCCTGCCTAAGAGCCAGCCCCTCCCTGGGGGTGCAGGTGAGCAGGAAGGGCATTTCCCTGTGCTCTGCTCACTGGGAGACATCTCTGCTGGAGTTACTGAATTATTGGGAATAATTTGAGTTATTGGATTATTGGAAAGGCTCTGCATTTTTCTCACCAAGCTATTCCCCAGGGATGGGTTCTGCTCCAAGGGTTGCTCTCAAAAGACTTCACAGAATCACAGAATTGTTTGAGTTCAAAGGGATCTTAAATCTCATCCAGTGCCAGTCCTGCCAAGGGTGGGGATATCTTCCAGCACGTCCCAGGGTGCTCCAAGCCCCATCCAAGCTGGCCTTGGACATTGCAGGGATGCAGGGGCAGCCCCAGCTGCTCTGGCCATTCCAGCCCAGCCAGCAATTCCTGCCCCACATCCCATCCATTGCTGCCCTCTGGCACTGGCAGCCATTCCCTGGCTCCTGGCCCTCCATCCCTTGTCCCCAATCCCTCTGCAGCTCTCCTGGAGCCTCTGCAGGCCCTGGAATGTGCTGGGAGCTCTCCCTGGATCCTGCTCCTCTCCAGGCTGAGTAGCCTGGCAATAAGGATGCTGTCCTCCTGGTTCTTGCTGGGTGTCATGCTGTACCTCCATACCCCTCCCAAAAATCTACCAAGCACATCTCCCCTATATCACTAATTTTCCTCTTAACATCTGATGGAAAGGCTTGTTTGCTTTTCACAATCCTGAAAAAAAACCTTTTCTTTTTGGTTTTACGTTTTAGAACATAGAGGACCAATTTCTCCATTATTCTGTCCCTGTCTCTATACAGTCACTGTTCCCTGGATTTCAGCCATCCTTTGTGCACCCCCAGCTTCCACTTGCAATTTAACAACCACAAATTTGTTATTCATCTCCAGTCTGCAGACACACACACACACACACACACACACACACACACACACACATGGAGGGGTCCCAAGAACTTGGAATAAGCCTTGGAAATGAAATAATAAATAGAGACCCTCCTCCCTCCCTTCCTCACACATGCTACGTGTTGCTCCAGCAAACGTTGAATAAATCACTGAGCTATGGGGTAATAAATCTTTCATGAGATTAGGACCATCTGAACTTCAGCGATTGTGTGGGGAATGTATAAATTCACATGCAGATATAGAGTGAAGGGGGAAAAAAAAAAGAATCTTTAGATTAGTTATTAACTTTGGAAACACTTGATGAGTTTTGATTCATTAAGTGTTTCAAAGTCTTGTTAATTTAATAAGTACCGATGAGGCTGTAATGTAAGACAACAATCAGTAATTTGGAGGGGGGAAATAATAAAGTAGTCATTACACAGCAGAATGTTTAATCAAAGAATGTGGAAACTTACAGTTTCACATTAATTTGAAAAGGTTGGAGATTTAAAATTAATATTAGCTCTGACACAGGGAGGCTTTCTCTACAAGCAGATAGGGTTTATATAATTGCTTAGAATTAAAATGCCTGTAAATTTAATGGCTTCACCTCTTTAACTGGATCCTCAGGCTCTATAGGTAGCATAGAAATAGACCTAAACCAGTCACAGTCCTTCAAATCCATTTGGAATTTTGGCAGCAAACCTCAGGCTTTGGTATTCTTCTGGTGTCCTGTGCTGGAATGGAAAGAGCTCCCAGGAAACTGAGACACACCAAGGAAAACTCAACTAATTTTTGTCAACCATGGAAACATCTCTCATTGCCCAGAGAAGTTTTGGATGCTCCTGGATCCCTGGAAGTGTCCAAGGCCAGGTTGCATGGGGCTTGGAGCACCCTGGGACTGTGGAAGGTGCCCCAGGGCAGGGGATGGAACTGGACAGGCTTTAAGGTCCTTTCCAACCCAAACCATCCTGGGATGATTCTGTGATGATGATTTTCATGTGATTTGTTACCTGAGACTCCACTGGCGATCGATGGAGAGACAGAGTTATTTTTATGCTCTCAGTCCCTGAGGTGTCTGTTCCAGGATTCCACTAATCCTTCCCCAGATCCTCCCCAGGATCCTGCCCCCCATCCTTCCTGTGTCTCTGTGCTCTCCAAGGAGGGAGCATGGACAGCTTGTTTACACATAGCCACGGGCATTTCACACATTCAATTTTATCCCCATGTCTGTGTCTGCCTGTACCTGTGAGTGTGTGGGATGTGTTTGTGCTGTACCTGTTTGTAGGACGGAGAAGAGAAACCCAGGTTGGCACTGGTGCTGAGTGTCCAGCTCCGAGACAAACCAAGTCATTGCAAAACTATTTCTGGAACAAGGGCATCTGGATGAGTTCTTGGAGCTTTTGTTGCTCCACCTTTTTTCAGGCAAGCCCCATAATTCTAAGACTTATTATTTTCACATTTCTCCTCATCCTGGCAGGGTTCATTCTACCCATGACTCTTCATTTGGTGTGGTTCTCTAGAGGACAGGGTGACACTCTCCAGCTAAGCAGAGTGGGAATGATGGTCTGACAAGCAGCAGGAGCAGATAAATGTGATTTAATTTGTCCTCTGTCTGGACTCAACTTAGGTAAGCAGGACAAATCTGTCCAGACACAGTTTGTCACTCTTTAAGTGTCTGTCCAGGCTTTCCCCTTTTTCAAGGACAGAAGGAGCAGGGAGCAGTCTCCTCTCACAGCCAAGCTGCTGGAAAATCCAGTCAGGATTCAGCTTGAATTCACCATTAGCAGGCTGGAGAGTTGGACTAATTAGATGGATTTCAGGCCTGTGTGGGCTCAGCTTTGCCTTGCTGCTGCTGCTGGTGTCCTGTGGGACTGCTGGATGTGGAAAAGAGCTGACTTTGGGAAAAGCAGAGCAGGAACCCAGCCTGGCTTTGCAAGGCTCTGCTTCCAGCACACAAATCATCAGCTCTGGTCTTTGGGTGCAGAGGGATTTTCCCCTCTGCAGAAACTCAAAACACTCAGTGAGTTTCTGCTCTCCCTGGGAGATCCTCATTGTCCTCTGGAAAGAGAAAACCCTGGACAAAACAAAGTTGGGCTATTTGAAGGAGTTAGGTTTTTTTTGGAAAGGAAGAGTCTGTGTTCTTGTGGAGTTCAACCACTTTGGAGAACAACCACCCTCTAAACACTTTTTTTGTTTTTTTGCATCTTGGATGCATATTTTGTCCTGAAAGCTATTGTTTAAAGACATGTTGACTTTCTCCTCTCTTATATATAGCAGTTCATTTCTTCCCCTTCCTTGCAGAGACTAAAATGAAATTATTTTTTCCTTTACAGACCACTTGAACCATTCTTGTTGTTTTTCGTTAATGTCCTTTTGGTAAGAGGAGGAAAAAAAACCCCTGAAATATCCAAATTACAGTTTGATCCCAGTTCATAGATTTATTTTGAGGGCTGGCAGACTTAACAAGGGAAAATTTGTTTACTAGAATTCTTTTCCCTAACTTCTGCCCTTGTACAGATTCAACATTCTCCCAGTTTTTGACATTATTTCCTGTGCTCACTGAACACTTTTGCTCTGTATTTTTGACCCAGTTTCCATTGGCTACACCCTTGGGTTGGCAGGTCATGCTTTTAAATGATCCCTGTTCTTCCAAATAACGTCCTCTCAAAGATTTTTTTTTAATAATAATTTCTATTATGTGCTTTCATGGCGCCAGGAGATGAATAATGATAAGGAGGCAAAGACACCTCATATTTATAAGATTATTGCAAACTACTGTGCGTCCTCAGGTGGTTTTATGCTCAGCAAAGAGATTTATTTTGGGGTGAATAGTAGTTTCCAAATATATCTATGTGGAGGGATGGGTGATTTGTAAGCTCTACTGATCTTCCCACAAAAAATAGAAAAAGAGATTTTTCTGAGGAGAACTGGATGTGTGATTTTTACGGTGTTCCCTTGATGTGAGAATGCACTTTGTTCTTCCTGTGAAATCCATTAATTCCATGCAATGTTCAGGTAAACTGGAGGGCAGGCAGCCTCCAGTGCTGACCTGCAGCATCTCAGCTCCTGCCAGATTCTGGGCCGGTGGATAGGGAGGGGGAAAGGAGGGGGATGAGATGAATTGTAATAAAATTTGTCGGTTTTCATTGTCAAAAGTCCCGAGTCCTTCCACGACAATGGAGTGGGAATGAAAGGATTGGCTTTGAAGAGGGAACTAGAGGGAGCAAAAAGGTACAAAAGCCTGTAATGACCATGGACACAGGGAAAAACGTTGCTGTAGGTGAGGGAAGATGAAACTGATGATTCCTGAAGTGAGTTTGATCAGAAGACTGGCACAGAAGGAGAGCTGGAGGGAATGGGAGTTGGGTTCTGTGTGCGGGCACATGTTGGGGTGTTGGCATGTGTGTTCAGACACCTGGTTCAGCAGCAAGTTGTTACAAGAGTTATTTTGAGGCTGGAATTGATAATTTAATTTCTTCTGCTGTTCTGTTTTATTTGTGTGGGGAAAAGGAGCATATCCTGTAAGAGAAACTCTAAGCACAGGGTTTTCTCTGGTCTGAAACTGCGTTTTTAGAGCCTTTTCCGTACAGCCAAGTGGTCAGAGCCAGACAGGGAAAGCTCCAGATCTGAGTCAAATTAAAGAATAGGAAGAAAGGTCTTGGAATGCTTGCTTGGACACCTGTAAGCTTGGAGAATTACTTTTTATTTTTTCTTTGAAATTTCTTTTAAAATTAACGGAAGTTATGATACGGATAGAAAAGATGAGAACAGGTTAGAAAATGTTACAGTGGTGCAAAACACTCTTCCCATTCACCTGCCTCCATAAATTCATCAGTGCTAACCCATTAGTACAAATAAATGATGGTATGCATGGGAAGATGTTTTCAGGAGCAGAAGTCAGATTATACCACAGAATTAAGATAAAACCCCAATTTTCCTGGTGGTTCTGGGGAGCTCTGGTGCCCAACCCAGAGCCTGCTTCAATCTCAGCCCTTTGGCTGCCCTGTGGGATGTGGGGAGAGCCCTGTCCTCGCTCTGGCATTATTTCAGGATGAGATCTTGTTCCTGCAGCCAAACTGTGTCCCTGACTTCCTTTTGTCATCATCATAAAGGTCCAGCTTCATGGAGGGATGAAGTTGTCAAAGCTGTGTCTAACACATGGAGAAAACATTTCAGAAAGGAGGAGAAGCTCTGATCTTGCAGCAAAGAGGTGGAGGAAGGAGTCCTCAGGTGGCAATGACAACTTTGAGCAATGGGGATTTCCCCGGGGTGTGTCTTCTTTGATTAGCCCGTGTCCTCACACGCCGGGGAAGGTAGAGGTGGAATGAGAGGGCTGGAAGCTCTTTGTGTGTGCCTGGTGATGGATCCACAGGGAAATCCAGCAGCTTCTTCGCAGGGAGGATGCTCTGACCCCAGAATTCTGAGGGATCCACCCAGCACTCAAAGGATCAGGCACAGCCAAGAGCTGTAAACAGCCAGGAGCTTTCAAATCCACTCTTTCCCCACCACCCTCCCAGGAGGGATGGTCCAGACCAGATTTTGGCAGGAGCAGGGCTGCTTTCATCCCTCACACCAAAAGACTTGGCTCTTTTGGGACGCAGCCTGAGCCGGTTGGGATGGGGACAAGGACATTCCCTGCGGTCTGTGCTCGGCCATGCCCCGGAGTTTGGGATGCTGTGATGAGTCAGTGGCAGCAGCAGCGCTGCTGATGGGGAGGCTGTTCCTGGGAGTGTTTGCAAAGCAGAGGCTGGCCTGGAATTCGCTCCATCTGTTGGAGAAGCAGGGATTGTGCTGCCCATGTCATTTAATGCCAGGGATTTCACACCGAGCTGAGCAGTCCTGGTTCACTTTCCAGCAAACTCCAGAAGCCTTTGCAGGACAGCTGTCCCAGAGAGAGCATCCTGCTGTGTCCTGGATGGACACACAGACCTGGCCAGCCTGGCAGACGGGTTTCTTGATCAAACCCTGCAGGAATTTCTCAAATCCCTCTGTGATCCCAAACCATATTTGACACACCAACTGTGATAACGTTAAGGGACGGTCAACAACCGAGCCTGCTGCTCCTCAGTGCTGCCAGACTCTGCAAGCTGCAAAGAAATGTCAGAATTTTCTTCAAAGAAATGTCAGAATTTTCTTCAAAACAGCCACATATTTCAGGGCTGTTTCTCTCTATTCACACTTCGAGGAGCCAAAGCCTGGCATTCCTGGATAATTGTCCATCTGAAAGGGCCATCAGAGGCACTGGACTGAAGGTTGGGTTTCTGATTGTGCCCCAGGCATCACATTTTGGGGACTAATATCCTGATATCCTTCCCTCCTCTAAGATACTCCATAGATGGTCTTATTTTTGTGAATTTTGAATCCCCATCCATGCCTGGCTTTATCCATGACTTAACCTCCCTTGCTCCACTGTCTCTTTTTACCAAACAGGGTAAATTAAACAACCCTCAGTCACCATTTTCAACCTTCCACCATTTTTCCTCCCTGCTGAAGCACTGGGATGTGCAGTGATGGATCCTACAGAAGAGACCCCTGCTGTTTCCCAATATTCCAGACATCATTTGCTACTAAACTTCATCATTTTCCTTTGGGATACCTCAGCCAAGAAGGGATCTTAAATCGATTGATGCTGCATCTACGGAAGGGTTTTAATTCTGCCCTTGATGGACAAGTCCATCCTAGCAGCACATGCCAAAATGCCATGAAGCAAGTGCTTACTGTGAATAATAATTAAGAAAACCAAGAATAAGTAGCCTGTACATGCCACAGGAAAATGTGGGGGGATTTTTCTACATCTACAAGTCAGATAATGTGTTTAGAGAAAATGAGTTAAATGGAAGTATCACCCTGTAGCAGATCTAATAATCAGCTTAAATGTCTGCAAAAGAAATGGAAAAAAAACATTGTGGATATTCAAGTCTAACCCAAAACTGCACCTGATTTATTCAATTTATTTGATCCAATAACAGATGGCAATTTAATTCATTCTATTCCCTTCCATTAACATTTTATACACAAAGACACAGAGAGGAGCAAGAGATGGGTTGGAAATGGTTGGTGAGCTTGAGATGGGAGCTGGACCTGCATAGTCTGAGTTCCTGTGGGCATCCCTGTAGTCTGTGCTAGAAAAGGTAATTTTGAACAGCAGAGCACCAATCCTTCACTCATTGCAGGAAGAGAGGACACTCAGGAGGTGAGGGATGAGATGGAAGTGAGACAACCAACATTGTCAGGGGTAGTGTGACAACCCAGCTGCTCTGATCACATTCACAGCTTTGTCTTTTTGTTATTTCATTTTCATTACTTATATTCACATTTGTAACTTCTTCTTTTACCTGCTTTTTTTTTTTTCCTGTCCTCCTGCCTCCCTCCATGGCGCATAATATATTTTTGGAAGGAGTGAGACAGAGAGTGAAGGTTCTGAGTGTCTCATGCATGCAGAGCTTTCCAGACTGCTGCTTTTGCCATCCCCATCCTGGAGATGAGATGCAAGATGGATCTTCTTTTCCCTTGACTTGTTTGACAAACCTAATGTGCAGCTGCATAAAATATTTTCCCTCCAGGCAGTGGAAATGTCACACTGTGTCTCTGTTGGTGACATGGGCGTATTTAAATAGGGTTTTTCTTACCAGACAGTACTTCAGGGGACTTTGGCCTGTCAAGTATTCCCGGGTGTTGGACACTGCACGGGGTCTGGAGCACGCTGCACACACACATGCCTGGCACAGGGGGTGATGCAGCACTGTCTCTGATGTGTGTTTGAACATTATTATTACAGGATTCGTGTGATTGAAGCACCCACCTCAATCTAGATTGCAAACAGAGACTCTGCTATGAAGGCAGGCAGAGAGAGTTTGGGTACTCAGGCTGGAGAAGGGTCTGGGGAGACTTTTCAGTGTCTAAAGGGCTCCAGGAGAGCTGTAGAGGGACTTGAGACAAGGCATGGAGGGACTGGACAAGGGGGAATGGCTTTATATTGACAGAGGGAAGGATTCGTTTGGATAGTGGGAAGAAATTCTTGGCTGG
>VYXF01009263.1:316787-355832 GCA_013397295.1 Polioptila caerulea | reverse complement strand
TGGGACTGCATAACCTGGAGCTGGAATTGGACAATTAATCCCAATATGGAAATGGACCAAAACTTGAAAAAGTGTGAAAATTTGTGACTCAGGGTCCATCCTGGGTGTAGCTCTGGCCAGGCTCTGGTACTGCCCAAGGTGAATCCTTTGAAGGCCTTTTAATAAATTCCTGTTTTATTCCTTTAGCACTGCCTCGCCTCTGCTCTAGGTAGCCTCTCAAGGCATCACCCCCACATCCCTGTGTTCCCACAGCTCTGCCCAAAATGTGTTTTCCTTGGAAAAGATGCCCACTGCATATGGATCCAGATCCCAAACCCAGCGCGTGGAACAGGCGCGTCGGGCTGGGCAGAAGGGATGTGCTGGCTCCTTCCCCCTCCTCACAGAAGAGCAGCCTTCCCGACATCAGCTTGGCTCTCTTGGATGAATTTTCTGGGAAGGATGAGTTTTCCATGAGTTACAGATGTCAGCTCATGTTGAGGGACATGTTCCTCCTTGTTTCTTAAATTGCTGCCCCTGAAAAATTGTTTGTCTTGGAGGTGTTTTCACGCAGAAGTGGAGATTTTGAGCCTGAAGGGGAACACATAAAAAAGAAACCCACAGGGGAAATGGTGAATCATGCATTAAAACATGCTGGGAGTCAAGGATTTCATTCTAATGCCATGGGACAACATGCACATGCCAGTGCTTCCAGGATGGCCAGAAATGCCTGATTTGCCCCAAGAATCTTGTTCTGTTGTCTCTTCTGATTCTCTTCTGATCCTTTAAGCAGAGGAGGACTGGCTTCCTCTGTTGATGCCCAGTATCCATTTGAGAACAGTGTAATCACACAGTGCCATGCTGAGCTGGGGCTCCCAGCTCCTTCTCTCCAGGCAATCAGTGTCAAGCAGCTCTGGCTAAGAGTTGGATGGAATTTTCCATCATTTTCTCAAGAGAATGCAGAGTAAGAGATTTTCAAAGCACTCCTAGGTGCCACATTAAAATCCAGACATCCACGGACATTCAAGATTTATTCCAGGGTCCATTTTTAAATTGGTGTGTTTAGATCTGCTCAGCATTTTTTATGATGCTGTTCTATTTATTTATTCATAATTTCTATGTCTGTTTAGCTGCTGTTGGATGATGCAGGGTAGTAGTTCAGCTAAAAAAAAAAAAAACCAAAATCAAGTTTTAAACTGAAATAAAAGCCAACAAACAACATGCCTGGGTTGAAATATGCTAGTGGAAATTAAATTCTGGTTGAAATATGCTAGTTTAAATTAAATTAAATTAATGTAAAGCTTGTGTGTAAACAAGTCCAAAGTCTAACTTAACTTCTGGTTAAACTGGTGGTTTTGGAAGAGCGCTGAACTCAAATACACAATTTATAGTGCTAAAGTTTTGCCCCACAGTGTGTGAGCTCTGGTGATGAAAGTCACATTTTTACCATGTTGTTAAGAGGAGAAACCAGTGAAAATCGAGGCTTGAAACTTAGTGCATAGAAAACACAGTTTTCCTTTGCTTTTACTGGTTTATGACATTTTTACTAAACTGAACAAATGGAAATTAAAGGAAAGCAATGCAAGCAAACATTTTCCCGGGGTAGGGACTGCAAAACTTGTGCAAAGAGCATTTGCAAAAGCAGCCCTGCAGCTTTTACATCTTGTCACCAACACCTAGAGCATATCAGCATTTTGGAGTTGGCTGTAACATGTGCCTGGGGGAATAAACACAAGGATACAGCTAAACCAAGAATATAAATATAAAACTAAATATAACTCCGAGGAAGGAATGCAGGAGCTGTAACTTGTCAGGTATTTGCTCTAATGAAGGTTGATCTGTGAGGAATTAGCACCAGGGAGATCTGCACACCAGATGCTTCACAGGGCTGGGGAGTTTTAACTCCAAAGTCCACCTTGTGCCAGCTCTGTGTGCCACAGAGGTGTCAGGAGAAGCTCTCTGGAGCCTCTCACCACTGTGGATCTGTGGTTTAACTAATCCAGAATTCAACTACCCCTGACTAACAATTTGCTGATGTGGGTCTGACCACTTCTCCGCAGCTGATTTTAATTCCAGTTTTGTGGCCAGTTTAGGTTCAAATCAATGATCAAGATCTGATTTGTTTCTCCTGGAGATCATGAATGGACAGCTTTTTGTGCATTAAGGGTTGTTTGATGATCAGTGAGCTCTGGGATTTAGCAGTAGGTAGGAGACAGTTAAAAACTGTCCCATGGGAGAGGGAAATCTTTGGTTTTACTTAGGGTAGAAAAAAAGACACCACAAAATGAAAAGTACAAACCTCCTTCTGTCAGTGGAACAGATGTGGCCCAGTTTCCCACTGTGCTGAAAGACCTTGGTGGAAATGCAGAAAACCAGGTCAGTGGTTAATTTTCATCCTTGGACCTCACTGCCTCGCTGACCTCCTGGCCTTCAGGCCTTGCTCCTGAGCTGTTTACCCCCACCTGATGCTCTCTTCTTTTTTTCCCCTCTGCCTGCTCTGTCCCTTCTTCCCATTCTCTGAGATCTGGGATCCAACAGTTCCTTGTGTCCCTGCCCATGGCAGGGAGGTGGAGCTGGATGATCTCTAAGGTTCCTTTCAGGCCATTCTGTGATTCTATGATAACCCAAATCTGGCTCAGCACGAGCAGTTCTCTCTGCTCAGTCCTCAGGAGTTCTGGGATGGGATCAAACACAAGGAAGCGGATGCAGGACAAGTTCAAGGATCTGAGTTACAGATGTTTTATCCAAGCAGCATCTCATTCTGTGTCTCTCCAGATGGCTTTGAGCAATCCCTTGCAGTTGTGCATTCGTTTCTCTAAGTTAATTTCAGTGATAAACACCTGATATGCAGCTTAACAGGGAATCTGTTAATCAAGTAAATAATTGACTAATGGCCAGGATTCTTAGAAGTCTTGCTGGGATTGCCTCTGTGCAGGGAAAGAGCACTTCATGCCACCAACAGGATCCTTACTTGGCATGAAATTGTTTATTAAAGCAGGATCAGAATTATGAAGCATAAATTGCTCCTAATTTCATCAGCTTTCTCTGCTGCCCCAGGAGCCTTTCCTTGTTTGTCTTCCAGACGTTGTTATTTAACCAGACACTGATCAGGTGATGATGAGATAATTTCTAGGTATTAAAATTAACAAATAAATTAATTAAAAGGAGACCTAGGACTTCCTCTGGCCAGCGGTTCTCCTCCCTTTTACTGAATTGGAACAGAAATCACTGCCAGCTTTATTTGTGCAGAGTTATGTGATTATCTGGGCAGCACTTGCCCTCTTGGGAAAATTACATTTATTTGTATTTGCTATGCTTTTCCAGAACTCCTCCAAAGGTTTGTTCAGGAATACAAGCCAACTCCAGATGAACAAGCAGATGAACAGATAAGGTTGCCCCAGCCAGCTGGGGTCCAGGAGTTCGCTCATTGTCCCCTGCCACTGACCCTGCTGTCATCACCCAGTCTGTGGAAATTGTGGTTATTTTCCATTCAGAGACAACTGGGAGAATATTCTGGAGGATATTCATCTCCCAAACTTGCAGGCTCCTGCCTGCCCACGGTCCCCATTCCCCATCTGCTGCACAGCCTCCCATTATGCAAATGGAGGCAGCTCGCTTCAAGTTTATTTCTTAATTTAATAAATGTAATTTAATAAATCTTAATGCAATACATTTCTGGTGAATGAAAGGCTAGCTGAGTGCATAAAACAGCATCAGCTGTCAGACAGCCTGAGTGTTCTCCAGGAGCTCAGACTGCTCCGGGAATTGTTTCTTTTAAGAAGACTTTGCCAAATCAGATCTGTAGCCATGCCTGGGCCTTGCTTTTGATCATGGCCAGGAGGAAAAATTAACTAACCCATCACTGAAATGGAGCCAGGACAAGGAGGAGATGGCTGGAATGAGAGGGGGGTGTGCAGTGTGACACTGGATGTGGTTTTCTGGCTGGGACCCCCGTGTCACATCTCGTTGATCTCCCCTCTGTTCCTGCACTGGAGATTCCAGCTCAGTCCTTCCCCCCCTGCTTGTCAGTGACAGCAGAAGTGAGTGGGCTTTGCATTTATCCCCTTCTGCAGAATTAACTTCCTGGTGCATCCCACCCAGATTTGGGTGTGCAAGGCACCAGAGCAGGATGTTTGAAAGGATCTTTTTCGCTGTGATCCCTATTTCCCAAGAATACCCACAGGATCTGATAAGACTTCAATCCTGCAAGGTGGGAGTGGGCTGTGGCAATATCCTGACCAAAAAAAGCCCCAAATCAAACCAGGGACTTCCCCAAATGAACTCCTCTTGGAAACAGAGCAAAGGGTAAGAGGGGCTCAGGACTTTTTAGTGTCCCCACCAAGGACACACCAAGGTGTCCAGTCTGGCCTAGAAAACACCGACTTGAAGGCCAGCAAAATTCTTGTCTTGAGAGCCAACTCAAGTGAGATTTGAAGTCCAAATCCACAGGCATCCTGAAGAGGAGGGTCAGCTTTTAGGAGATTTGGACATCTTGCATCAAGGCACCCTAAAGGAGTTTTAAGGTTTCTGCAGAGACACCACTGTATATGTTTGGATAATAAAACAAACCCAATGCTAATAACAAGGAAAATGTCTAAATATGATAAAAAACACTATCCACAAGTAAAATTTCCCCGCCAAGTAGCAAGGATATATCCTTCAGCTGAAGCAGGAAACCAAAATGGGAACTGAGCTATTGAAACTTTGGCAAAAGCAAAGAGGAAAGAAGCAATTGATTGGAATCATTATTTGGATGCTGTTCCTGCAAGGATGATTATTCTGACTTGTCCCATGTCCCATGTCATGCAGAAAGATGAAAGAATTCAACTTTTGTTTTCCCCATTTTTCTCTTTCTTTTTTCTTTTTTTGCATCATTTTCATAAAAAAAACCAAAACAAAAAACCCAGAACCCAACCAACAAAAAACTGCCCTGCCTTCATAAGGAATCTTTGGGTCAAATGTTCAGCCACTTGAAAAAAATGTGTAAAATAAAACACATGTATGTGCTGTGGAGGCAGTTGCTGGGTGATGAGTTACATATGCAAGAAACCAGCATCCAAATGCAAAAGGAGGCTCTGGAGGCACCAACAAAGATGTATATTTTTGGTCACAGAGACAATTGTGCCTTTTATTTTTTACCTCATTCAAAATTTTTCATGAATGCATTCATCTCCCTCTTAATATCAGCCTTTTATTTATAGACAAAACTTGACTGTCATTGTTCTGGGAAGACAATGAGACCAAATTTGTGTCAGTTCTTACTCTTGCTCTCTGTTTTTCCAGGAAGAAAAAAATTCCGTGTCTCTGTGTAAATTTATTAAAGAGAAAAAAAAACCCCAAACAAACCCAAACCAGAAAAAAAACCAAACTGAAACAACCAAACCCAGGAAATCCTTAGATTTCTTTTTCTACAGAATCAGAGAACAGTTTAGGTTGGAACAGACCTCCAAGATCATCAAGTCCAACCATGAACAAAACATTGCCAAGGCCACTATTAAATAACGTCCCCAAGTGTTACATTTATAAGTCTTTAAATATGGAGCAGAAGAGGCATTATTCCACCTGCTGGCCCCTTGTTAGGCTTTAGGGTTGTTAGGAAGATAAAAGAGAAAACTTCTCTCCCTCCTGAGTTTGAGTGTGTGGGAGGAAGGTTTGAGAACTCTTATTTCAGGCCCAAAGCTCCTTTCAACCACCCGGCAAACCCTTGGCCCCTTTCCTGAAGGTGTCTCCAGTAAAACTTCCATGGGAATGGAGTGCCTGGCTAATATTAGCATCTGGGAAGGGCCCTGAGCACAGAAATCCACTCTGGAAAGGAGAGCATGGCAATAGGGACCATGTGTGGAGGAGCAGAGTCGTCCTCCCTTACAATCCCTCAGTGCTGCAAATTCCCGGAAAATTCCTCCCTGTGCATCAGGCTCGAGTGCTGAGAGAGGACACGTGGGGCCGTGGGTGGGTGACAAGCACACAGACTTCCAACAGCTGGCACTCCTGCTGCCACCCACGGCTGAAAAAGGGCAGGAGAGTTGTGCTTGGAACAACATCAGGCAATCAGAGATTGCCAAAAATCCTCCTTGTTCCCGTGGTCCAGCTCATCTGCAGTGGGGTCTTGCTGACACAAGGTTGGGTTTTCCCTGTCCTCCTGCACCCTGATGCACTCAGGGAGGGTTCCTGCCCCAAATGGAGGCTCAGCTCATTGAAATTCTCTGCTTGATATGACAGAGAACTAAGTTGGCCTCGTGAGGTTCCAGAAAAAAGGGATGCGGGCCCTGGAAGCTGCATCCAGCAAGGATGTCATCCATGCAGGGTGAACAGGGGGAGATGCAACATGGAGACATGGAACTTATCACCTCCAGCAATTCCTGAGGGTTTAGCACTGGAGGAAACTGCTAGAGATCCAGCCAGGAGCTGTTATCACCTCCACTGGGAAGGTCTGGCTTGGCCCTCGCTGACCCCGTTTCTCTGGCAGCATCATCTGGGTGCTCATAAAAGTATCAGGGAGATAAAAGAGGTGTCTTTGCAAGAAATGTCTCTGTTGACTGCCAAGGAAGCTTTTTTCCTCACAGGACCTTTGTTTTCTCCATCTGAGTCTGATTTTGTCTGACTCTCTCCGTTTTGGATGCAGTTCCCACATCCAGGATGCAGGAGAATGGAGGAAGTCTCTGGGCTTTTCTCAAAATCACCATATCTCACCTCTCTCTTTTTGGAACTGCTTTATATGTTTCTCTTATTTTTGCCCTGATGGGAGTCCAACGTGAGGTTGCCATTCATTCCATTAAATTCCAATTTATTTATTTGCTCCCTGGTACCCTGCCTGATGCATCCATTAGAGGAGAATTAAGAGCCAAGGGAGGACAACTGTGATGGATGAGACAATGTCTGTCTGTTCCCAGGTGCTTCTGGACAGCTCTCTGAAGACAATTTTTTAACCCAATTTTTCACCAAGCATCCCTCATGCTTGGCCTTACCAGAACTTGGTCTAATTTTGCCAGGGAAGATGCAGAAAATCCTTGGCAGTTATGCATCAGCAAAAGAGGACAAAACTCAAGCTTTTATTTTAATTAGACTTTTCTCAGGAGAGGCAAATTTATGTAAATCCCCAGGGTTCGGCTCTGACAATGTGGATTCCCAAAGGGCTCAGCCCCAGTTGCTGAGAAGCGCCCAGGGAAAGGGTCTGGGGTTGACAAGAGCAGTGAAATGCTCGTGTCTGTCTTGGAGAGTTGATGTGATCACAGCTTCCTGCTATGGGCTGATCTCAGATTATTTAATCATTTTCTTCTCTGATGTCAGTGATGGCAACCCTCTACATCCCTTTGTGGATCTGGACAGGAAGGTGCCCAAATAATTGTCAAATTAGGCTTGATTTGGCTGTGGTGGCCTCTCCAAGGGTGCCTGAAGTTTGGCAGTAGCTGGGCCTTGGGTTCCTTCTGAGGAAAGGTTTATCCATCATGGCACAGGAGCCAAAAGCTGCTTAGCTTTTGGGATATCCCATACCCCAACCACCCTCTGGGTAGGAGCCTCTTTCCTCTTCCAGCTTTGGGCCTGTCTTGAAAAATGTTGGAATAGAAAGAAGAAAATCTCTTGAAGCAACACAAGTCCCAGTGAGGGTGACTCTGGTAGAAATGGTGATGGGTAATCAGAACTATCCTAAATATATATTTTTAAAAAAGCTCTGGGCAAGACGTCACTGGTAAATCAAGTTTCAGCCAACACTATTTGCTTAAAACTGGCTCCAGTTTTATTTGTGTCCCTTTTGCATATTAATGCAAAAGATAATGACACTGATGAGCCATTATCTCCCCTTCCCACCACATCCAGGTGCAACCTTCTGTCCGTGTCTCCACAAGGCCCCCGGCGATTTATTGATATGGCAATCTGATTTTGGTAATTAAAATTGATTTTCAGCTTAAGCTCTGTAAATACAGTGATCCATAACAAACATGGGTCATGTTCTTGAGGAAAGTGGGAAGAGGGAGTAAGGGGATGAGGGTGCCAGGAGGAGTGATGTGGATGACAGACAGTGCTGGAGGAGGAGAGAGGCAGGGTGAGGTCTGTGAGCTGGACTGGGCTCTGCAGATTTTATCCCATGAAGGCCTTGCAGAGTCCCTGGGAATGCGCTGGTCCTGCTGTTGTTGGATGGCAGCAGGGCTGCCCCAAACCTGGATCCCAGCGTTCTCAGCTCTAGGGGCTCCAAGGGCAGCCAAGAAAAGCAGCTGGGTCTGAGAGCAAAACATTGCTTGCTACTGAGACATGGTGTGGAAAAGGAACACAGGGAACAGCCGGCTCCTGGGGTGAGCTCTGGGGCCTGTGATGTAAATCCCATCACTCATATCCTCTCCTTTAACCTCCTCTTGAAGGAAATCCACAGATCTCAGAGCAGGCCCAGAGGAGGCCACAAAGATGCTCCCTCTGCTCTGGAGCCAGGCTGGGGGAGCTGGGGGTGTCCAGCCTGGAGGAGAGAAGGCTCAGGGCAGAATTTATTGTGACTTTTCCATACTTAGAGGGAGCTTGTAAGAAAGAGGGAGAGTGTTTTTTTACTGGACACATCCTGATAGAAAGTGGTTTAAAACTAAAAGAGAGATTTATATTTGATGTTAGGAGGGAATTCCTGGCTGGGAGGGTGGGCAGGCCCTGGCACAGGGTGCCCAGGGAAGCTGTGGCTGCCCCTGGATCCCTGGAAGTGTCCAAGGCCAGGCTGGACAGGGCTTGGAGCAACCTGGGATAGTGAGAGGTGTCCCTGTCCATGGCAGGGGTGGCACTGGATGATCATTGAGGTCCTTTCCAACCCAAATCACTCTGGGACTCCATGAAATTAATCTGTAACTGCAGCTGAAGGTTGAGAGCAGAGCATATCCTGCTGCAGGGTTCTGTGCCTGCTGCCACCACCCCCTCTGCCCACTCACTCCATCTTTCCCAAAACCTTTCCTCTTCCCCTGTGGGGGTGGCAAGGACAGGCTGTGCTCACCCTGACATGCACAAAAATCCTCNCATGAAATTAATCTGTAACTGCAGCTGAAGGTTGAGAGCAGAGCATATCCTGCTGCAGGGTTCTGTGCCTGCTGCCACCACCCCCTCCGCCCACTCACTCCATCTTTCCCAAAACCTTTCCTCTTGCCCTGTGGGGTTGGCCTCTCCTGTGGCAAGGACAGGCTGTGCTCACCCTGACATGCACAAAAATCCTCTACCCCAAGTGCTGTGGGGCAAGACGAGCCAGAGGGATCTGTGCTCCTTTAGGCACTGATCTGGGTGGTCTCAGGCACCTTTTCCTGCTTGGGCCTCAGTTTCCTCACTCATTCAGGACAAGCATAGTTGGTTTTCCTTGCCTGTGCTGCCTTTGAACTGTACCTCTGGAGGAGGAATTGCCTCCCTGGGCTGTCCCCACCCTGGGCACTGATAAACTGAGCTCTGCTGGGTGATTTGCACATCACAAAGGGCTGGGAGCCCTCTGAAATCCGAGCAGAAGAGATCTCCAAGCCTGAAGCCCTCCACCTCCTTCTTCCCCAGGCCAGGCACTTAAATCACTCCCTTTTGAGGTTGAGAGGGAACATGGCAAGCCAGCCCACACACTGGCTGTTTTCTGCTTCTGAGCCATTTTTCTAAGCCAGCCCACTTTTGTAGCACGGCTGCTTCCATTAGCTGATAATCTCACTGTACAACTTCTCCAATTGCTTTTGGGAAATCTCAGTGCATAACATCTATTACATTTCCCTTGCCTACCTTGGCGGTAATGCTGCAGCTTCAAAGAACTCCCCACAAGTTAGTTAAGCAAAAGACCTCCTGCTTGTAAATCCATGCTGGCTGTCTCCTCTAATCCAATTATGCTTTACAAGGTGCTTCCTTCACTAAATCCTGAAAAATTGTTTCTGATATTTTTACCCACAATTTATGTTAAGCTCCTCGGTGTATAATTGCTTGTCTAATCGCGTGCTCCTATTTTTGAATAATGGGGTTAGGTTTGACATTTCTGCAGTTCTCCTGTGTCATCTGAGAACTGCTAAAATGTTATTACTCAAGACTTCACTCAGGTGTGTGTGCTCGTTTCCTCCAAATCTGGTTGAGTTCACGTACCTGAACCACGTCTGCACTGATGGCTTTGGTTGTCATTAATGTCCACTCGTCAGCTGAACTCTTTTTTTTTGGTTAGAAATGCAGATGAAGTAGCACAAATCCTACTCACAGTAGTAGTTTTGCTTCTACTCCGAGCATGAGAGGTGGGACTTAATTCAGTCTCCACCTTTAGGCACGAGGAACCTGCAGCAAAGATGTGGGGCTTTGTGCTGAGGATCTTGATGGAAGAAAGAAGAATTTGTATACTTTTCTGGAGAAAATGATGCTCAGGGGAGACTTTATTACACCCTACAGCTCCCCAGAAGGAGATTGTGGTCAGGGGGGGGTCAGTGGGTCAGGCTCTTCTCTCAGAAAAGTGACAGCACAAGAGGAAACAGCCTCAAGTTGTGGCAGGGGAGGTTCACATTGAATATTAGGCAAAATTTCTTCACTAAAAGTGTGGTTAAGCATTGGAATGGGCTGCCAGAAGCAGTGGTGGAATCATCATCTCTGGGAACATTCAAAAGCTGGGCAGATCTGGCACTTCTCCCTATGATTTAGTGGGTACCAGGGGTATTTTGATGGAAGGTTGGATTTGACGGTCTTGGAGGTCTTTTCCCACCTTAATGATTCCATGGTAAGGGACAATGAAGTGAGCCTCCCACACCCCAGAATCTGAAGGTTTTGCCACTGGAATCTGGGATTCTTTTGGATTCAGGAACACATAACACCCCTGATGTAGGGAACTGGCTTTAAATTCTGAGGAAACCAGCAGGTAACAGGCAGTATCAGAGGAGAGAGCTGTGTAGGAGGAGGTTTATTTGCCTGCCCTTTTCCTGTTTTCAAAGGCAGCAGCAATTTCCCAGGCAAATGTCTCTGCCTGTGACAGTGGCATCAGCTGGGAGTGTTTTTTACACAGCACTGGCAGGGAGTTCTGTTGAGATGTCACATCGTCACACAACCAAGATTTAGGGAATAATCCGTGATGTATCATCAGCAACACCCCGGGTTTGAGCCAGATGAAGGAAAGTGGCATCCCCTTCTTGGCAGCCAGGCAACCAAAGGGATGGAGCTGCAGTGGGGGAGCAGCAGATGGGTTTGAACCTTAAATAGACTGGTCTTTTCAAACCAAGAGGAACAGTGGTGGTTCCTCATGCTTAGAATCCTTCCTAGCCAAATATCACATTTGCAATCCTCAGCCTTTCCTTAAAGTTTAAGCGAAAAAAATTTGAGGAGAAAGGAGCAGAACAGGTTCTCTAGCAAATCCCTCTTTTGAGGCCAATGTTTTTAACATCTGAAAAAGGAGGAAACAACTCCCCAAGCATGAGCTCCCACAGACAGGTAAGGTCCTGCCACACTGAGCAAATTCCAGTAATTCCAGGAAACTGCAGGATGAAGGAGTTGTGGCTGCAGGGACCTGGAGAAAACAAAGCAGAAAAGGTAAAAAACTGAAAACCAGTTTGCTAAATGTGGAGCTGCCCTCTGAACCCCTCTCCTTTCCCAATAATCTGTGGGGTTTGTCCTGAGCTTATCAACATCCGGCAGCAAGAGGAGCTCAAGGATGCTCTGGGAATTCAGCTTTGTTTACCAAGCCTGGGAATTCTTGTCTAACAACCAGGAGAGGTTTTCATTTCCTTCCTTCTGGGGGACAATTTGAAGAGCATCTCTTGTTCTCATGAAAGGAGAAAATTTTTTGTCTTCACTCACCATTTCTGCCTCTCAGAATGTGAAATCCAGGATTTCAGTGGTCTCTTGTAACAGGGACATTGGTTTCTCGACCAGGGACAGGTTCTGCAGAGAGATCTCCCAGACTTTTGCTCATTAATGACTTATTAATGCTGGTTCATATATATTTACCCAAATTATGATATCTAGAGGATTATTCTGCCACAGACCCTTCATCTCCTGTGCTTTGGGTCCAGGTTCTGCTCACCTCCCACCCCTCCAGCTGTCCCAGATAAACTGCTACCACAGGTATTTCCAGCAGAACTCCTGATCCTCTAATTCCTTTTCTGGGGGAAAGGTTTATTTTGAAAAAGATTATTCTTATTGCTCCACAACCAGCTCAGCATTTCCAAGTTCAGGTGCACGACTTGCAAATTACAAGTTTTTTACCTCGTCTCTGATGTGCTGAGCCTAAAAACAGCTCCTTGTAATCTGTCAGGGCTCGGTGGACTGAATTCTGTGAGCCAGCATCTCCCCATGGAAGTTTAATTTCAGCCCCTGCAGTGGGTCCTGGCAATGATTCTCTCCATTGTTGGAGAGAATTTCCCCAGGACAAGGACTAAGGTGGTTATTTGTGTTTTAATCCTCAGTCTTTCATTCCAAACAACATTCCTGGAGGTGCATTCGCAAGCAGAAAAAAAACCCAACAACCTTCCAAAAATGAAACATTTTGCAGCTTAATGCTTTAATGTGATTTTTAATTTAAAAAATAATAACTGCCTAGATATTTAGGAGACTTAAATTTTTCAGATTATAAACCATTCTCTAGGCGTTAGGAAATACAAATACCTAATACAAGGCCCTGGCTTTTGTAGGACACTTTCACCTTTTATGAAGCATCTCGCTGGAGTTGACAGCAGAAATGGGAGATGGAGAGGGCTGGATATTAGTTTTTATTAAATCTGTCAATTTCTAAGTAATTAAGGAAGCATTTGATATAAGCTGTACTTCCAAATCGTGCTTTAATCTCTGTTATTTTGCCAAAATGGTTTCTTAGTGAGTCTTTATGCCTAAAAGCACCCCTGGGCTTTTGCTCCCCATCTGTGGGACCATGAGGGAGCTGGCAGCCTTTAGCCCTGCTTTTGGCTGCTCCCACCTTGTCACTCAGAGAATAAACCCTCTGATAGATGGCAGTGTCAATAAAGAGGGTAATATTTTTAAAAGCTAGATAGATCTTTGTTTAGCTGCCATTTTGTGGCAGTCCTGCAGCTCTGCTAGGAGGAGTTTGCCCATCCCTGGGCTGACTAATTGGTCTCTGGGCTATCCTTTGCAAGGAGGGCCATGCATCAACTTCTGCTTGACAAATTGTATGGAAAAAATAAATTAAAAACCACAAACAAAGCCAGGGAAATGGAGAAGTTAATGCTAAACTATAACTAAATGTTATGGTGAAATGGAATTTTATTGAGATCTGACCTGTCTGGAGTCATAGGAAAATGAATTAATTAGATTCTTTTATGAAAGGAATATGATTTCTGCATGCATGATCTGGGAGGAACTATTGAGTCTATATTCAAAAAAAACAATTTTGATGATTTTTCATGGGCTATTCTGAATTTGAAGTTTGGGATTCAGATGAGGTTAAGTTGTAGGAACTACCAGTGATGGTCTCACCGATGCTGCAGACCAATGCCTTGGAGGAAATGAGAAACTGTGTTTGCCTCAGGATCTCTGGAAGTGTCCAAGGCCAGGCTGGACAGGGCTTGGAGCACCCTGGAATAGTGGAAGGTGTCCCTGCCCATGGCAGGGGGTGGGACTGGATGGGCTTGAAGGTTCCTTCCAAATCGAACCATTCTGCGATTCCATGAAATCAGTAGGAGAAGACTGGGGGCTTCTTTGAAGCCCTGCTACCTGGTCTGGTCTAATTAGGTGGCAATTAAATTAATTACTCTCAACTTGGTAATTAGCTTTTACACCACCAGTCAACATCCTCCTCTTTCCGAGTTTCCAGCATCACAAATGCTCTAAATCCGTAAGAGATTCCAAAACAGCAAAGAATTCAGATTCCTGCACTAATACTTGAGGGTGCTGGAATTGCCATAGAATCACAGAATAATTCAGGCTGGAAAAAAAACCTCCAAGATCATGGGGACCAACCATGAACCCAGTGCTGCCAAGGACAACCCGGAGCCATGTCCCCAAGTGCCACATCCAGGTGTTTTTTGAACACTTCTAAGGATGTGATTCCACCCCCCTGGGCAGGCTGTTCCAAAGTCTGATCACTCTTTAAGTCGTTATTTCTCTGTGAATTGTCTTAAAAGCCTGTGCTGTCAATAACCCACAAAAACTGTGATATAAACCCTCAGGAAAATGAGGTGGAAAAGGGAGCCCTAACACAGCAAACTAATTGCTGGGATGTTTATGCATCAGCAGAAAACAAAACACATTTAGGGCGATGATAACTTCATCTCTGCTGTCTGTGTGGCTCATCTGGAAGAGGCAATTCATCCTTGTCTGGCAAATATGGCAATTACTGTCCCAGTCCCATTATAGGCCTGGTCACCGGGTCAGGCAACTTGTCTTGTGAAATCTGCATCCTGATGGAGAGAATGGAATTTAAAGCTGAGCGAGACAAAACCCTTCTGCAATAAAAATAATAATAATAATAAAAACTTTTCACTTCACATAAAGCCTGTGTGCCTAGCTAAGCTCTTTTCAGCCCAGGCTGACAATTATGGTTGGAACTATTTGGTGACTACTTATAAATTCATGGAATTGAAAGCTAAAAGAGACCGGCGTGATTGTCTAATGCGATCTGCATAACTCAGGTCACAGAGCTCCTCGGGGAGATGTCTGCTCTGAGCCCTCAGCTCAGCAATATTTCATATCTTTTAGGAAAACAAACTGGCTGAGCTAAATGTTTCCAGGGATTCAGAACATGCTTTTTTAAACATCCCCCATTAGCGCCAGGCAATCCCACCAGTCTCGGAGCTTCACAGCATCCTTGGGAGCTGCAAATAGGATCCAACTCCTGCTGTGCATGGGGGGGTGTGGGGAAAAAAGCCTGCTCCAGATTTATCCCACCTCTCTTCATAAGGAATGGGCAGAAATAGTCCTGGGTGGGGTTTGTGTCCATTTCAGAGATGCTCTGGCTGCATGGTCTGAACAATAAATTCTGCAGATATGTGTCTCTGGCCAGGAAGGGATTTGAGCTGGGCTCCTACCTGGCTTGTATTCCCTTCTTCCCAGACTATTTCTGTTTCCAAAGGTATAAATAAGATCTTCAGACAGGAAAGGATGTTTAGAGTTGCTGATTCAGGGAGTGATGGCTGAAACAAGAAATAAAATAAGTGTTAAACCTCACTTTCCCTTCACCTCCTTTTGGGTCAAACATCTATAAAATCTGTGTGTCCTCTGGAGGGGATAAAGGAACAGGGGCATGAACTCTTGTGTTTTCCTGAAACACGAGCCAAAAAGCTGATATTCTAACTCCTGGCATTAAAGCAGGACATCTACAGCTCTCCTTAGGAAAAATCCCAGGCAGCTGGAAGGAAGCTCTCCTCCTCACCTATTATTTTGGTGAGATTAGAACCTGATCCTCATCTGGTTTGATAACACATTCCTAATTTCCTGCTCTCCATAAATGCTGAGGAAACCACTCTCCTGACTGTGCCGGGTGAGGGCTTTTCTCCACGCCTGCTGCTGGGTTAATAAACCAGGGGCAGGGATTGCTGCTTTGGGAAGAGGCAGGCTGTAATCCTCGGGAAGCAGAGGTGAAATTGCTCCTTCAGGACATCCATTATTGCCACCAGGCTGCACCCGTGTGGGTAGGAGAGAGACAGACAGACAGATGTCAGAGATCTGTAACAGGCCGGGAAAAGCTGTGGTTATAATTTTATGGTTCACCGGTGTGAAATGGAATCTGATAAATAAAAGAAATGTTCCCCACAGCCCCTTTGCTGTGCTGTACAAACCTGACAGGGCTCACAGAAGCTGTGAGCTGGCTGCCAGGCTGGGAGTGTGCACACACAGGAACGGCTGAGGAGGAGTGGGATTCGGGATCATCAGCACCTCTGCCGACCCAAAACTGTACTTCTAAATCCTGTTGTGGATCCTAAAGTCTGTTGTGGCTGGAAGGAGGCCAGACCCAGTGTCCAGACCTCAAGAGAAGGGATATCAGCTCACCCAGCTCCCTGTGCTTCAGCCGGTGGTGGATCAGAGGGTTTCTTAGCCAGGCCGTGTGTGGCCACAGCAGTATTTAGACAGTGGCCAGATTGCTTTAATAAAACCAGCATCAATTCTCATGCCAATAAAAGGATGAGTGTGTCTGACCTTCATTTAGCCACATCAGTGCTAGGCTTGGCTTTCTTCTCATCCCTGATGCTTTTTATTTCCTGTGCCCTTCCTGGAAGGGCCTGAGAACCACAGGTGGGGAGCGCTGGCTCTGCTGTGTGTGTCTGCATTGGCTGGAGAAAAGGAGGAGTGAAGAGCAGCAATGAGAAGGCCACCTCTACTACTGAGACAGAGGAGTCAAGTGCCCTGAGCTCTGCAAGGAGAGTCCAGACCCTTTGAAGCCACTGGCTTCTTTTTGGGATGAGGGTGAGACCTGGATAAAGGGGTTTAGAAGACACCAAACTCTTTGAAGCCACTGGCTTCTTTTTGGAATGAGGGTGAGACATGGACAAAGGAGTTCAGGAGGGTCAGCAATGTCCTGCCAAGAGGCAGAAATGTCACCTGCTTGTGAGCCAGCCCTGCAGGGAGGTGCTGGGGCTGCCCCAGCAGTGAGGAAGCTTTGCCCTCCCAGATGCTGGAGGTGGAGGGGAGGAGAGAGCCCTTTGAGCTGCACAGGGTGTCTTGTGTTTCAGAGGTGCTCTCTGAGCACCTGGCACAGCTCTTTGCTCTTGTTTCTGTCCCCTTGCATTACACGCCAAGCACGGCTCCCTCCTTTGTGGCCAGGGACAAAAGGGTATTTGGGGGTTGGATTATTTGGGATTTTTTTCTTGGTGAGCACTGTGAAAAGCACCTGAACAAATCCCCCAGCCCAAACCCTTTTGTAAGGGATGCCCACAATGGGGGCAGGTGTAACCAGAGCCCTGGAGCCAGCGTGTCTTTGATCTTTGAGGTGCAGGGCTCCTTTAGGGTGCCTTAGCAGGCTAATCCCGCTCTCTTTCAGGGTGCCAGTTTGGGAACCACCTGGATGGAGCTGGCAAGGGCTTTGGGGGGGTCTCTTGGGTCTGTGTGCTTTGTACACAGGCCAGCTGGCAGCGTTGATCTTGTAGCCATCCAAGAACACCATCCCAACCCCTGTCCCTGCCCCCCTGGACCGCGTTCCCGCTCGGCAGCGGCTTTTGTGAACTCAAGGCTTGGCAGCGAGGAGCTGAAACGGGATCTCCCTGTTTCATACGGCACCGAAGCTGTACCTCAAATCAAATTTGAATAGTTTTCTGCAGGGACAAAAGTTCTGTTTCTCTGCAGAGCCTCATGCCAGCTGTTTTTCCCCAAGAAATCTGGGCGCCGGGTCTGTCGCTCCATAAAAAGAAAGGTGCAGTGGGAGGCTCGTCTTTCTGCTTTGGCTGGAGAGAAATGTGAAAAAATTCACCGGAGTACAAATGAAACTAATTGGAGAAATGAGAACCTTGTGTGCTGCTGCACAAGCTTAGGGGTCGTGCAGAGGCCTAAATTTCGGGTTATTACCAGGAGTCAGGAGATCTTTACAGCTCCACAGGTTTCCCAGTGCCCAGGTTGATCCTGTCTAACTTTGGGCTCTTCACCAAGGAATTTAGGAGTAAAGCTACAGCAAACAGGCACTGGTTAGTGCATGGCTCTTCTGAGGATGTTCTTGCAAACCTGAGACCTGAGTTATCCTACATCTAAAATGCTGGGGAATACATTCATGGTTTAGGAGGATCCAGCCTCCTGCTCTGATGATTCCTGAGGGCTAGAATGGGTAATATTAAGGAATGTTGAATAAATCTGAAGCTCCTGATTTGGGCCAAATGGCATCTGGGCAGTATGATTTTATGAAAAATAGGATATTTTTCAATCTGTGAGGAAATAGGTGATCCATTCTTGAAGGAAATAATTAAGTTTTCTTTACCTTTCTACATAGTGCTTGAGACAACCCCACAGCCTGTTCCCACTAAAAAAAAAAGGCCCAAACCCTAAAAATAGCATGAAGACATCTCCAAAATGGCTTAATACTTGGCAGCNCAGAGCAGTCAAGGACAAGCTCTGGATTCCCACAGTTTTCCTAGTTGTATTCTCCAGGGTTCAATACAGGGCCCAAACCTATTGAAATGAGCGGGACGTTGATATTAAATCCCACAGATAAAATATTCAGTGGAACAACAATTAGCTCAGCATTAACCACGACCAGGGCACAGTGATTGGGCGACTTTGGCTCCCTCACACAAAACAAACCCAAACTTTGCTGTCTCACAGCAAAGGAAGGAATTTAGGTCAGGCTGGGAAGTGGGAGATGTGTCCTAGAAAGCAATGACTGAAATGGATGAGGTGTCCTCATCCTTCCAAAGGGTTTTTAGCTTGTCTGGCCTGTTGTAGAGGCAGGTTGGCATCATCCTGCACCCTTGGAGGAGTGAAGGAGAGTGGGAGAGCTGTTGTCATGCTCTGTGGACAGAGAGGAAAGGAAGGACTAAAGACCCACAAAAATTATTTGTAGGAAGAGGGAAGGCCCTCATAGGGTTTGAAAGCATCTCAGTGTCAATTTATCAGTAGAAAGGTTGAGGAATAACTTGATCGGGATCTCTGAGCATCTTCAAGGGGTGAAAACAGCAGGTTAAAGGCCTTTACAACCTGGAAAAGAAAACCAAAATAAAGATCGGTGGTTGGAAGCCGAAACCTGATGATTTCACATGAAAAGTAAGGCGTGTGCAAAGTTTTTATGGTGTGAGTGATTAGCTGCTGGGAGAAGCTGCCATTTCCTGTTATCTTCACATCATAATGGGAGGTCTTTCTAAGGCCAGATACTTCAGCTAAACCCAGATTATCTGGTTCAGCCTAAGAGTAGGTGGGTAGTGGCCTGTGATGTACAGGAGGCGAGGACAGATGATGTAGTGGTCCCTCCTGATCTTAAAAGTTATGCATTTATATGATCCCTGAATTAAATATCCTTGGGCTTTCATTTTATGGCAAGATGAATGCCTGGGAAAGCTGGGAAAACACACGTAATTCTTCATCCTCTGAAATATGGGCACTGGGATGGAGCAACCCTCACTGCACTCAGTAGGAATTCTGCATTTCAAGCCCCCTTTGTGAGCTAAAACCACACAGAGAGAGAGCTGGGCTTTGCTGGGATCTTCTTCCCTCTAATTCCACACTGAAACAAACAGCAGGGACATCTTAAAACAAATGGATGTGCCCCAAAATAGTGGCCTGCATCTCTGCCTGGCCACTGCCTCTTTTGGCAGCACTAATTACTCCCCCAAACCTTGAGGGCTCCCACAGGCGCCAGCCGAGCAGGGAGTGCTGTCTGTTTTCTCTCCTTTAACAACTGAGACATAAATTTAAGGGCTTGGGAAGAGTCTGCTTCACATTTTCTCCCTGAATCTTGCTTAACTCTTGAGTGAAACCCTCAGGAAGGCTGCTGGTGGTGAGAGCTCTGGAGAGGCAGAGGTGCTGTGATAGCCCCGAAAGCCCCAATTTTGGGGCTGTGGTTTGGGTTGGTGTGTGTTTGCTCAGGAACAGCTGCAAGCAAACGTTATCATGGCTCTCCCTGCCTCACATCTGAAGATTGTGGGCTGCAGATTAACCGGTGTGGCCTCAGAACTCTTCAGCTGATGTTATCACTCTGATTGATGCTGCCTGTGGAGCTCCTGTCAGAGGGATTTGAGGGGCCTGCATGGAGAATGAAGTGTAACAGGAGAGAGGATAGGAGAAAATTTGGAGTGGCGTGTGTGTGAGGGTGTCTGGGAGCAATCTAAATGCCCCTTTTGTGGCAAGAAATGTGGGCTCTGGGGAGCTGTGTGAAGATCAGTGCCACTGCACACTCACTCAGCTAAAAGCAATCAAGTTTCATGAGTTACCTGCCTCTGATAAAACAATCACAGGTCAATCTGATGTGTTGTGTTTGTCACTTGGGATGAGCCTGAGGGATGTGGACAGCCCTGTGCCTCAAACTGAGAGGTGACACCCTGCTAAAGGCAGTGGTTTAATAGTTTTTGGTGAGTTTAGGGCCTGAGAGCCCAGGGAGGGGACAAGGAGGTGAAGGCTACAAAGAGATTACCTCGGCCACCATGTAGCCTCTCCTTTTGCCTAACATGAGGCTAAAAAAGGGTAAATAAATGGCTAAAAGAGAAAGGATGAGCACAAATCTGATGAGGAGCAGATGAGGGAGCTGGGAAGGGGCTCAGGCTGGAGCAGAGGGGGCTCAGGGGGGCCCTGGTGGCCCTGCACAGCTCCTGCCAGGAGGGGACAGCCGGGGGGGTCGGGCTGTGCCCCCAGGGAACAGGGACAGGATGAAACAACCTCAAGTTGTACCAGGGGAGGTTTGGGTTGGATATTAGGGAAAATTTGTTCTTGGAAAGGGTGGTCAGGCATTGGAACAGACTGCCCAGGGCAGTGGTGGAACAATCACCCCTGGAAGTGCTCTAAGTCCATGTGGATGTGGCACCTGGGGACGTGGTCAGTGGTGGCCTTGGCAGGGCTGGGTTGGACTCCATGGTCTGAGAGGGCTTTTCCAGCCTTAATGATTCTGTAATCAGAGGTACGGGGTGGTTTCCATGTGGGAAGTGACTGAAGAAGCAGGAGCTCCTGAGCCTTGAAGAAGGTGAGCTGGGGTATATGGAGAGATTGGTAAATTTAGGAGTGGCAGGAGGGGATGGATAGAATCTGACTGCTCAACACCTCTGCAAATACAAGAATTACAGGGCATGAAATTAAACTGCTGAAAAATCAAGCCCTGAATAAATGAAAGCAGGTGATTCCTTCAAGAAGTGGGCTCTGGATCTGTGAAAATCCCTGGCAAAGCATGCTGTGGACGCAACAATGCAATTTCAAGGATAAACCAATATAAATAAATAAACAAAAAAGCTCTTTGGGTTATGATGGAGAGGCAGGCAAGATGCAGAAGTTCCCCTGAATGAAAATAACCAAAAGCTGGGCAGCTGCTGGTGTTATGCTTTCTTTTTAGGTCATGGCTGAAGGAGGGCTTTTGTGTTGGTCCCAGCTAGTACAGCTGCTCCTGTGTGGAATAACAGGGGACTAAAAATCTGATTGTGACTGAAAAAGGGGCATATATCAAACTGCCACCATTCCTATCCCTGCCTGATAGTTCTGGCAGGGATTGCACCCTGCACAAGGGAGTTTGATCAACACAGTCCTTCAGGAACTGCCTGGGTCAGCAGTGGTGGAGCCAGAAAGTTGGGAGAGGGCCAGGGTGCCAGGGGAGAGAGAGGAGGCAAGGTTCCTCCAGGGAATTGGACGAGGATGAGGATTAGAATGGAACTTCATAGCCCAGGGAGACATTAAATGTGTAAAGATGGAATTTGTAGTGGTGACAGGATTGAATTGATGGCAGTGGACACAGTAAGGCACCTGAGAGGGCTGCTGAGGAGAATGAATCCATGGGAAGATCCTCACTGATAACTGAGGATAAGGATCCCTTCCCGTGAGGGGGTGTTGGAACCAGAGGATATTTAAGGTCCCTTCCAACCCAAGTCTTTCTCTGATGCTGTGGTGGGAACATCTGGAAAGACAGTGGAACAACATGACCTGGGAAGCACCATCACCAGCAGAAACAACTCTTAACTTCTCCCTGGGTGTTTTAACTGCTCAAGCCTCCACCAGGAGCCTTCAAGGGATGCTGAGCTTTGACAAACCCATTGCAGTGGCATGAATTCCTTCACAGGTCCCAATTAAATCTATTTATAGCCTTTTTGGAGCCTGGGTAACAATCTCTCCCTTGCTCAGCAGCCACGCTCCAGTGGCCACACAGGCACCAGCTCTCATTAAGCCTGGGCTGGGCCTGCATTAATTGTGACATGAGGCTCTTTTTTTGAAGGCTTTTGAACACGAATGTTTAGCCAAATCTCATTTGTTTCACAGTTTACAGAGTGAAACTCTTGATCAGAGGATCAAGATTTAGTGTAAGCCAGGCAGGGGGGATGTGAAGCTACCTGGATGCAGCAGGGAGAAACAGGGATGGAATGCTGCAGGCAGAGGAAGTTGGCCAGAGCCGATGGTTTGTAGGGTGGGGAAGAAGGTGGTTGGTTTCACCAGGCTTGGGTAAAATCACCTCTCTCTCCTTCCACACCTCTGAGCTGGGGAACTCTGATTTTTACAAGGAATTTAAAGATTTCCTTGCCTTATGCCAATGGGATGCAATCCCAGCTCGGGAAGGGTTTGGCAATCTTGGTAAGGGAAAAATGAGTGAATTTGGTGGTAATCTCAACTGGAACCTCTGAGTGTGTTGAAAGACTTTTCAACCTCCAGGATGCCAGCCAAGCTCCCAGCAGGATGCTGTGTCCCCTGCTCCTCCTGGAGTGATGTTTTTGGGAGGGGAGTCACTACAGAGAGGAAGAATTCTTTGAAGAAGGGACAGCACAGGGCGGAGGCTGAGAAGCTGTAAAGGGAAAACTGGGAACATTCCAAATTTTTAAGAAAAGGACTGAGATAATCTTTGTTATCTGTCTGTTCCTTTGTAAACACAGCCAGAACAGAGAGCAGGGATGAGGTTGGTGAGGGCTGTGTGACAGAGCAGATGGGGAAAGGCTCGTGTTCAAACACAGCCGCTGTCACCACACAAGGGCCTCAGAGTTCTGCAGTGGTTCACAAGTTATGGAACACAGGGGATTTCCTACAGCACTCTCCAAGAAGTTAAAGAGAATGTATTTTGTATTGTGACTGGTTATTCTGGTGCTGTGATGAGGAAGAGGAGAGGCCTGACATATTTGAGGATTGTTCTCAGTGAAAAAAATTTGAGGAAGAGCAGAAAAGGAAGTGTGGTGTCGGTGTGGGAGTCACCTCAGCCGGTGACTCTGGTGTACAGTGTAAATGTCTCTGCCTGACCTGGCTGTCCAGACTCCTTTATATTCAGTGAACAGACACAGGCACATCCAGGGTGTGATTTATCTCATCCCTGCTTGACATCTAAAACACAGAGCAGACAAATCCTGCCCTGAAAAAGGTCTCTCCTTCAACAGAGCATGAGTTTCTAGCTTAGAATTAGACTCTGATGTTGCAGACAGAGTTTAGTGAGAAGGCAAAGCCCTCACTTTTCACACCTGCCATGACAGAGCTGCTCCCTACAAGCTGCAAGACTGCCAGACTCGATAGATCAGAAATGAAGCCCAGCATGGTTTACATAGAAAACCCCTGATTTGACTTTTCTGAGCCAGCTGCAGGGCAGGGTCCTGCCAAGGGATGTATGATGTATGAACTGCACTGCAAGGTGTGCAAAGCAAATTTCACTGCTGCAGGAGCAGCAATCCCATCCTGAGAGCTTCTGGTGGGAGCTGCCAACACTTCAGCCTCACCTCAAAGTTTCCTGGAGCTGTTGATGCCACAGAGGCTGGGGGCATCAAATCTTCACTGTTGGTGTGGTGTTGCATGATTGTGGCTGGGGATTTGCTCTGGCGGTGCCAGAGTGGAGAAATCTCTCACCAAAGGTGCCCAGAACAGAGACAGGAAGGAGGAACAGCAAATACACAACTGGGGGTAGGGGGCCCTTGGTGAACAAGGACATTTGATCAGGTAATTTATCCTGCCACGTAGCAGCACACTGACCCCCACTTTAATTATTGTGTCATTTGTCCTTGACAGCTACTGCTGCTTCCAATTAACGCTCTTAATTAAAGCCCCCAGTTTTTCCAAGGATATAAGCATGGATTTGCTGGGAAGAGGGCTGCAATGAAGAGGCAGAGCTTGCAGGTGTCTGATGAGAAATGACACTCCCTGTCCCAGTGGGACTGGTGAGTTCTGTGCTTATCCTGCAGAAGTGGCAGGCTGGAATCAAACTCTCATCTCTGGCCTCATCTCTATCCCCACAGGAGCAGCTCCTCTCCCACCAGCCTGACACCTCCCTGCGTGTGAGTCCTGTTTCTCACCAGGGTAAATAATGTGCTTCAGCTCCCTGGGCTTTGCTTTTCCCTGTTCCTGATTTTTTACTGGGTCTGTAGGTCACATAGTAAGGCGCAGGATATCAAATGTGACAGAGGAAATCCAAGTCCCTTTGTCCATAATTCAGGCCAGAATAAAATCAGCATCTGGAGATGCTGTGCAGGTGACTGAACACCCTCACTGACTGTTAAAGGTGCAGAAGTGCTTCAACCTGTGGTTCTTTCAGGTGGCTTTTTGCCTTCCTCTGTTTAATAAACTATATTATCATGAACACTCTATTCAGGGCTTTGAAATCAAATAAGCTCCACTCTTAATCTTTCTGCAGTTTTTCTGGGCTGGCTGAGCCTCGAAAGATAGCAGCATTCACAGAACCCACATGGCTTGACAGAGCCACTGTTCAGTGTTTTGGAAATGTATCTTCTGACTGTTGGGAAGGAAATTGGCTACTTAAGATGCCTTTTTGTACATTTAAATTAACTTAGTCCATCAGACTGAATAAATCCTGCTGCTGTATTAACATCCAATTATAACAACAGAGATTGAGCAATGATTCAGGTTTTGACCAGAATGTTGGCAGTTTAAGGGGAAAAGGAAGTAATGTATATTGAAATAAAAAAGTCAAAAATGGGAGCCAGAAAATTGTGACTGAGCACATAGCAGGAGCTTTTGTGAATGTATAATGGCAGAAGCAGGAGCCAAATTTCTAACAGGATTAGCTGTTACTGTCTATCAGATCCAAAAAACTCAATCATTTTGTTTTAAATGACTTTTTGTAACTCATTCATACTAGAAATAGGGAAGGGAAGGGAGGCTGGGAGCTGGACTATCTGCAGTTTGGAATTGAGGCAGGATCAGAGGTGAGGTGTTGTGTGAAACACCTTGAAAGAGCAGTTGAGCTCTGAACCATTCATCACTTTGCAGATTTTGCCAGATTTTTAAGATGTCCTTGTGAGCCAGAAACTCGTGAATGGATTTCTTTGGGGACCAGTGAATGAATGTGTTGATGAGGTGAAACATATCTCCAAATCCTGCTGCAGCCGTGGCAGCTGGGCCTGCTCATTGTGTCCTTTCTGCCCTTGAGAAGGATACGAGATCCACCTTCCCCTTGTCCAACCTTGGCTCTGGAATTGCATCTCACTCTGGGTCAGAGATCACCTGTCCCTCTGCTCTGCTGTGACACATCTTTGGAAGCACAGCAGCTCCTGGGTGTCCACCAGGTGTGTGCACAGGCATCTGAAGGGGCCTTACCTTCATATCTTCAATATTCCAATGAACCCAGAGCCTAAATATGTCGTACTTAATAACCTGGTGCTCTCTGAGGTGTTACTTCCTCCTCCAGCTTGCTCTGATGCCATAAACCCACACCTCCAGAGACACTGAGACAGCTCCTGCTGCTGCTGCTGAGACCTCACTTCCAGCTTCAGCTCTCCTCAATAAAAGAGGGAGATGTGGGGATGGAATCAGGGAACATCCTGAGCTGGAAGAGACCTGTGAGGATCATCCAGCCCAGCTCCAGGTCCTGCACAGTCACCCCAACAATCCCACCCTGTGCATCCCTGGGAGCGTTGTCCAAACACTCCTGGAGCAGCCTTGGGAAGGTGCCCATTCCCTGGGGAGCCTGGGCAGTGCCCAGCACCCTCTGGGGACAGAACTTTTTCCTGACACCCTATATATTTTCCTAATACAAGGGATATAGGCTCTGAGAACAACAGCAGTCTGTTCTGACATCCCTGTGTTGCTCTGGTACAGTGAGGCTAAAATATCAGTGAGCCTGTGATCACTGCAGGAATATGAATTACTCCAAACTGGCTCCTAAGGTCCCAAAATGAAGGACACTTTCCTTTCCTAATCCTGCTGTAGCCCTGGTTATATCTCTCAGCACTCTCAGGCACGTGGTGGATTCTTGGAGTTGTCCTGTGCAGGGCTAAGGGTTGAACTTCAATGATCCTTGTGGGTCTCTTCCAACTCAGGATATTCCAGAATTCTGTGATATTGGCTGCAAAATGTTGAATACAGGTTTCACTCCCACGAAGAACCAGGGGTAGGGATCCTCACCAAGGTTGGGAAGTAACCTTGGAGAGTTTGTCAGGCTTTCCAAGGATGGAGAAGGGGTGGAAGGAGGAACCACAGCCTGGTTTGCCATGGAGATTTCCACCTCAAGCACTGCTGGGTCCCTTCATCCAAGTGAATAATGGCAAGGCTCTGTAACTGGGAGGCTGCGTGGACTTTGCTGATATTTATTTTAGTGGCAGCACAAAAAGCTGGCTGTTCCCTGGAGGGACACAGTCAGCTCTCAAACCCTTCAACGTGGAAAGCTGAGCTGAATTAATTACGGTTTATGCTCCAAAAAAGAAAATAAGACCTCTGATGTGCCTTATTTGCTTGATGTTCTTCCTCTTTTCAGCAGACGACCCTTAGGTGGCTTTTCTTTCAGTTGCAGCTCCTTTGTTTTTTTTGCTTTCTTTCTGCATTAATTGGAAGGTCTGACACTTTCAGCCCAAGACATTTATCAGCGTGGTACAGTTTTAATTAATCTCACAATAAAGCTGCTAGAGGTGAACTCGTAAAAGGACTTTTAGGGCAGGAATAAGGCACACGGTGACACGGGACACACTCTGGTGGGATTGACAGGATTTGGGATGTGGGGAGCTCTTGGCACATCCCTGTGGGCTCTGGGGCAGCAGCACAAGCCAGGTGTGCTCCTAAAAACAACACATATCCCACAAAATATACCCAAACACACTGAAAAGAAAACATTTCTGCAAAGATGAAGATCTGGGTTCCCAGTAGGTTCCTCCTGCCACTGAAACGAGCTTGGATATCCTTTGATGGCTAATTAACTAATAAGAATAAAACATACAGAGACCACCTTTTATCTACTTTTTTACAGCAATTTTTTGAGAAATAGCAAATTCCAGTCCTCTAGGACTTCTTTCTCGTACCTATATCAGAGCCACAAGCGGATTTTGACTCTGAGTGTTCAAGCCAGGATCACCAGGTGTTGGAAAAGTTCATTTTCTGATCTAAACTTCTTAACCAAGTCTCACTTCTGTCAGACAGGTGTAAACTGGCTCAGAAACGAGGTTGGATGGAACAATCTCGAGCTAATGGGGATAAATCAAGCAGCACCATATGTCAAACTGAGGGTGGTTTGGGTGGGAACTGCGGAGCCAAACCCAACTGTGCTCACAAAATTCTAATTACCAGGTGGGAATTGCATCTGGATTGAGGAATGGCAGACTCAGAGTCTTTCCAAACTAAATTATCTGCTTCTTCTTCAAGTCCTCTGGTGGCCACAGTGCAGACATGGCCAAGCTTGATGTGATTGAGATAAAATAACTCACAATATATTTTTCTCAGGTGGAAATAAGAGGTGGGAATGGCTGACATCATAAATTATAATGTCTCCATGTTTTGGTATCTTCTTGTAAAAAAATTTATGTCTTTTTTGGAATTTGGATTCAACACAGATTATTGGGTTTGACAAGTTAAATTGAATGAAACCCTGAGGCATAAAATTTATTCTTCATGAATAGGTGATACCCTCTTGATCAGAAGCTTAAGGAAGGTCAACAATGTCATTCATGGCCAAACAATCTTAATTTTTAAACTTCTTGAAAGAATCATAGAATCATGGAAAGGACCTTTAAAATCATTAAATCCAACCATTAATTCACCACAACCAAGGCCACCATATTTAGAGAAGTCTGAACGACTCCCTCCCTGTCTTGTTCTTATGACTTTTATTGCTCTTTTATACTTTTATACTCTGTTCTGAGTATTTTTTTATGCTCAGGGCAATAGATTCAGCTGAGAAAAGTGAGTCTGTGTTGGTTTTTGCTGGAGTTTTTTCCCCCCCGTTCTCACTTTTTCATTAAAGGCTTTCAGTAGCCACAGTTGGTTCCTCTGGGTGATTTGGCACAGGCAGTGGTGCAATGGTAAATAAACCCTATCCTGTTTCTACCTGAAGTTTCCTAAAGCTTCTGCCACTTGCCAGAGGCAAAACTGCACATTTTCAGCTTTTGCTTGTAGACTATCAGCTGGGATTTGTGGGTAGGGGTGAGAAAAACAATTTCTGAGGCAACCAGAAAAGGTCTTCGTACAGAGCTGGAATTTTGCCCGATATATATTTATATCAAAATTTAAAAAAAAATATTAAAAAGCCAGTTCTTGGTTCACTTGCAGACGCAAACAAGATGGATCTTAGTCTGTCACTCCACACCTCAGACTCTCCTGAATGTTGTGCCAAGTAAAAAATTGTTGCTGGGATCCAGGTGTATTCCCTCGTCATTTGTCAGGAGTGACTGTTCTGCAGTTTAGAGCTGGCAGTTCTCAGTGGTGTTTCATCAGGATAATACCACACTCTGTCATCTGAGGGAATAAACTCTCCCTGCTGACAGCAACTGGGGTGAAGACACCAGCAATTGACTGGATATTACAGAGGCTCTCTGAAGTTTATTCAATGGCAAAGGGACTATCAGGTCATTGGGCCCAAATTGTGTGTTTGGCTTCAAAAGCTTTGAGGGGCTTACAAAACCTAAGAGGAATCAAAAGCGCTGGGCTGTGAGACAGGAGGTCAGGCTGGGCAGTCCCTTCACCCTTTGAAACCTCTCACTGAAATACTTTAATTAAAAAGGAAAAATAAAAGAAAAATAGATGACAAACTGTGGTGTTTTGGCAGTGCATGGGTGTTTCATGTCCTACTCTAATGCCTTCCGAGCTGCAAAAGCAGGGCTACAGGAGGAAAATACCCAGCCTGGTAGCCTTTGTCCTTTTCCTGCTGGGAGAAACCTCTCCAGGGATGGGACAAGTGATGGTTGGAAAGATGCATGGGCAATGGGGAGAGGAGCTAAGGCTTTCCTGACACCAGCAGTGCCGGTGGCAGTGGGGCTGGTGGTGGTGGGAGGTCGAGATAGGGAGACAAAGACACACAACCTCACAAAGACATCACAAGACCTCAGTTCTGACAGGAAGCCAGAAAGCAAGAGAGTCCAAAACCAGAGAGATCAATGAGATCCGGGGAGTTTAACTTGCTGCAAAAGATCTCCTGTTGTCCAATTGAAATGAATTAATTTAATTTCAAGGTGTGGCATCCTCCCCACAGCCTGCCTGATTTGCTGATTGCTGGGAAATCCTGCCAGTGAAGCCATTTGGCAACGGATGAAGGGGCTAAAGGGGATGTGGACCAGAATGTGGACAGGGTGGGCTCTGGAGCAAACCATCCACACCCCTCTGCCTGCCCCAGACCTGCCCAGCGCCATGTGGGTGCTCCTGCAGGGGGAGAGGCATGTGGGGAAGGGGACAGGGAGGGTGGCAGCTCCATCAAACCCTTCTGAGCTGTGTGAGAAGCTTGACAGGTTCAACACTAAACAAACTGCAAGAGATCTCTAAACACCTAACTCAGGTGCTAAAACAGAATATCCCTCTTATCCAATTTCTCACGTGTCTCTGTACCAGTCCTGGGGGTTCTTGGGCTCTGACACCTCCTGGACTGCAGCTGGACCCCCTTGGAGGGCCAGCAGGGGTAGAGGGGCATGAGCTGGATGTTTTTCCAGTCCGAGGGGGTTTTCTAGATTCCTCAGTGTCCCATTGAGGGTGCCAGAAACTGATGCCTTCTGGAGGCTGACCTGGAACAGAGACTAGACAGAGCAAAAGGACAAAGCAGGGATTTAATAAAAGGCCTCAATGGGCACACTTGGACAGTGCAAGAGCCCAGCTGGGCCACAGCCAAGATGAACCCAAAATCGTCACAAAATGGACGACTGATCACGAGGTCTCACACTTTTATACGTTTTGGCCCATTGGCACATTGGAGTTAATTGTGCCATTCCAGCTCCAGGTTATGAAGCTCCATCCTCCTTGGTTTTTCTTCTCCCTTCCCCGTTGGTTTTGTTCTTGGGCTGAAAGTTGTCCTTGGTGCCGAGCTGGAGCAGGAATTGTTTTGTCTCCCTGCTCTGTGCAGAGAGCGCAGTAACACTTAACATGAAACATAAAACGGCCCACTAAAACAGCCCAGAATCTAAAAAAACATAAAAGCTAAAACTTAAGGCATCAGTGGCACCTCCATCAAGCCGTTCTGAGCATGACAGAAGCCTGACAGGTTGTCCCCTTTCCTCCTGCAGCTCACCAGGGTGCCCGTGGAGTCGTGCAGCCAGTACGAGACCTGCAGCGAGTGCCTGGGCTCGGGAGACCCCCACTGCGGATGGTGTGTGCTCCACAACACGTGAGTACCTGCTGGGCTCTGCCCCCAGCCCAGCCCTGCCTGTCCCACCCCCTGCCCTCCTGCTAACTCAGGTGGTGCCTTGAGAGGCTCCCTGGAGCAGAGGCTGGGCAGTGTCAAAGGAATGAAGTAGAGATTTATTAAAAGGCTTTCAAAGGATCCGCCTTGGGCAGTACCAGAGCCTGGCCGTGGCTACACCCAGGATGGACCCGAGTAACGAGTTTTCACACTTTTATAAGTTTTGGTGCATTTCCATACTGGGGTTACTTGTCCAATTCCAGCTCCAGGTTCTGCAGTCTCACCCTCCCAGGTTGCTCTCCTCAATTCAGTGTTTGCACTTTTTGGGGCTGAAGCTGCAGCAGTGCCCTTGGTTCTGGGGCTGCAGAGGATTGTTCTGGGCTGGGAAAGGATTGTCCTGTGCCCTTGGTTCTGGTTCTGGCCAGGATTGTTCTGTGCCCTTGGTTCTGGGGATGGCCAGGATTGTTCTGTGCCCTTGGTTCTGGGCTGGCAGAGGATTGTTCTTAGTGACTGAGCTGTGAGGAGAACTTGCTGACACTTTATATGAAGTTCGGAGTTATATATTAATGCAGTAGAGAATCTGGAAAATATCAAAGTAGAGGGGCAAAATGCTGTCTCAGTCCTTGACTGAGCCAGGTACCTCCAAAAAAGCCTCTGGCACTTGCTGGGGATAGACTTTGCTTAATTATGAAGGGGTTTTTTTTGGAAGATGAGGGGAAAGAAGGGTGGTAGAGGTTGGACAGAGCTTCTGCACTGCTTGATCCACAGTGTGCTGGCTGTGCCAGCAAAGCAGCCTGATGTGTTTTGAATTCAACACTCCAGTAGCTCTTCTCCTGGTCACATTTTCCTGGTTGTTTCCATTCCATTTAAGGGAATTTGACTCTGACCATTAGCCCTTGTCTCAGCACCTCCAGCTTTTCCCTGCTGACCTGAAGCTCTCCTCCTTCGGACTTGGTTTGATCTCCATCACCCCTAGAGAGGAATCAGATCCCAGTAAATAACATGGGATGCACTCCAAGGTAGTTTTCATGGGGACCTTGTGGTTTAACAGGCCAAGCAGGGGCCTCATTCCACTCTTCCATTATTTTGTTGTACTGGTTTATCCATTGCCTCACAAGGAGTACTGGATCCAGGTGTCCTCAACATTGGTATATCAGTTCACTGGCTTGTTTTTCCTTAGGCTTTTTAATGATGCCTTTGATCCTGAAGTTGCCTCTCTGCAGCCTTTCCCTGAGTGATCTCCTCCTGCAGAGAGCCCTCTGCCAAAGCTGTGGAGAGGGAGGTGTCAGCTTGGCTGAGCTCCTGGCTCTGAGTGGCAGTGAGGTCTCATTTGCCAAGCCCCTCTCAGCAGAGATGGTGGCTGGGAAGTGCATTGGATCTGTCTAACCCACGGCTCCAGCTGAGAGTGGCTCTGCAGGGTGTTGTCACTCCCAGCCTCACCGTGTCCTTGGCAGCCTTGGAGGGTTTTTCTGATGGGCTCAGCTCTTGCAGTGTGTTGGTCTTCTCCCTCTGAGTTCACCTGAATTCCTCCTGTTGAGTTGCAAACTCTCCAGGTGGAGACAGGGATCCAGTTGAAGTGATAGACTTTGCTACCTCTCCTTGCTGGAACAGAAGGGAACAAACCTGGACCATATTCCAACCTTCTGTCAATGCTCTGAATGCTCTGCTTCTGTCAGCTTGTGTGACCCTCATCCAAAACCACGGCAGTCTGCCTAATTTCAAATCAGATCCAGGAGATCCATCCCCAAACATGTTCAAAAAAGTGCCTCATGCTCTGGGATTGTTCAAGAGAACCTTGGCAAACCAGTCCTGAATTGTGGTGTGGTGAGTAAGAGCCCAGAAAACATTCATCCTGCTGACCTGATGATAGCTCTATTTGATACAGAGCTTTGTTGTTTATTCCATCCCACCTCATCCTGCATCCATCCTCCAGGACACCGTGTGCTGGCTCTCAGTGAAGGGACAGCACAAAGATGTGCAGGCAGTGTAGAAAGGCATGAATTTGTTCACTGGTTGTGCCACAGCAATGCTGGATATTTCATCTCTTTGCATCCAGGGTCAATGGCAACAAACAATCAAAACAAGCAGCAATAAATCCCCAAAAGGAGAGAGAAGGGGCACAGAGAACTGCAGAGTGTGCAGCAGCTCGTCCTGAGGAATATTGGAAGTGAAATGGAGGGTGATGGGTGGGCTCGGCAGATTTGACTTGGCTAAAAAAAATCTCTGCAGGCTCGATCCTTGAGGGAGAAGTGTGGCTGGAGCCTGGACCTGGCTGTCGGCAGTGTCTCTGTCACTTGACCTCTGATTCCTTATCTGGAAAAGAGAAACACCTCTTATTTATGTACCTCGCAGCAGGGTCACTGAGATTGATTCCCTGTGGAGTTTTTTTGAAGCACTTTGAAGGCAAATGTTATCAAATCCCACTTCAAGTCTGTTGCTTCCCTCTAGTTTTCCTCACAGTTAAGAAATCTGATTTTCAGTCCTAGTTTGGGAGGGGTTTTCAGTTCAGCCTCAGGTGTTCCTTTCTGAGTCTCAGTTTCCTAATCCTTTTGGGTAGCCCTGAGAGCAAAGGAGCCAATTACATCCCAGTCCAAAAGTTATGGCTGTACAGGATATTCAGGGTAAGGACACTGGAATACTGAGTCTCTAATTAGAAATTTTTGCACATCAGAACCCCTCAAGACTCATTAACAGACGTTTCCTCAAGTGGAATACGTCATCAAGAACCCCTGCACCAGGATCCCTGGGGAAAAATGCCGTAAACATTTCCCCTCCTGGCTGCTAACCCTTCCCTCTTCCAGTCAGGAATCCCAGGGGATTGCCAGTGTGGGGCTGAATCCAGTGATGTGGAAGGTGTGGAGGAGACAGCTGGGCTGTGCAGGAGCTGAGGTCGAGTGGGGCTGGGAGCCAGATTTGTGGGCAAACCTCGTCCTCCCCCAGTATAAACCATGAACAGGAACAGTGGTGGGCTGGGAGATGGGTGAAAACTGCCCGAGGGGTTACAGCACTGCGTTTGTCTCTTCCGTGCAATTATTTTGGGATTTTCCCTGCAAGGGCTGATGCAGCCCCTCTACCCCAGACACCCATTTCCAACTATCCTCAGCTCCCACCACCTGAGAGGTCTGGGGACATCTCCCCATCCATCTTTTCCCTGGAGCTGGGCTGTCTGTGCCGAGGGCGGCGTGCCAGGGCTCGGGAATCGATTTCCACAGCTCTGCTTGTCCTAACCTTACACCGAGAAACTCGAGCCCTCTGAGAGAGGGAGAGACAGACAGACCCACAGACGGCTGCAGGAGAGAGAGGGGGGCAGGATTGATTGGCTTCTGCCCCGGGGAGAGGAGCTGATACAGAGCAGGTCACCGGAGCTTTCCATCTCTGTATCTTTACCCCGATCTTGTCCCCCCTCCCTTTCCCAGCTCTGCTCCCTCCCGGGCTCTGCTCGGGCCCCTTTAGGCAGCAATGAATCATTCACTTGGTGTAAATTGAAAATGTGGCTCTCTGCGGCTGCGGAGGTCTCCAGGGGAAGGAGAGGGGCTGGGGTGGGAGCAGTGGGGATGGACCAGGCTGCAAAGCTGGCACTCGGTGCCTGCTGCAAGGTCACAGCGATGTCACCAGCCTGGACGGGGGCTGCAGAGAGGGGGCAGAGCAAAGTGAAGTTTTTTGCAATCCTGAAATGAATTCAGCTTCCTCCTATGTCTGGTGCAGCACTGTCCAAAGATATCACCCAAATCTGACCACTCTTCTCAACCCCTGGCGAGTTACTCCTGTCTCATCCACATCCAAGCTGTAGCCGCCCCTCCTCCTTCTTTCCCAGCAATAGTTCAAGCTCTTTATCCCCAGAAAAGGGATAAACCCTTCAGCTACTGAAAGAGCCCTCCATAATTCTAGACTGGATGTTTGGAAGAATTTCTTCCCTTTGAGGGTGGGGAGGCCCTGGCACAGGGTGCCCAGAGAAGCTGTGGCTGCCCCTGGATCCCTGGAAGTGCCTGAGGCCAGGCTGGATGGGGGTTGGAGCAACCTGGGATAGTGGAAGGTGTCCCTGCCCATCGCAGTGGATGGAATTGGATGATTTTGAGGGTCACTTCCAACCAAACCGTTCTATTATTCCGTGTACATTCACTGGTCCATCTGCATGTGGTCACCACGCAGGTTTTCAGCATCCCTGGGTTGTGCTTAACACCCCAGCTGCCAGAAGAATGGAAATTTGGGGCAGAAAAGCAGCGTCCCTGTAGAGAAGGGCAACGTTTTATTACAGGGAAATCCCCTGCTGGGTGCAAAGGGACCTGTCCCAGGCTCTGCTGTGTTAGTGACACTCCTAGATTTTGGCTTTGCTGCCTCATTTCATCCCATGCAACATCCATCTAATTCCAAGAGGAATAGCTGAACACACACAAGCTGTCCTTAAGGAGGATGCACCCCCAGGCACCAGCCTCCTTCTGCTCTGGAATCTGCCCTTGCAGGCCTGGGGACTCCTTGCCTGGCAGGTCATTAATTGCAATCAGAGAGGGAAACAGTCTCATTTTCTGGAAGAACTTGTGATATTTCAAAACTTTTTTTTTTTTTTTTCCCTCCAGCTCACAGTGGCCAATTATTTTTTTAATAAGAAATGTTCTTGAAAGCTGTTCTGGAAGGGGCTGATTCCATTTAGTAATTGGAGAATGATTCATTTGGACTTTGGGAGTCCTCGTTTTGGGGTTTGATTTCAGTTTTTAGCAAACTGCCTGAGATTTCAAAATAAAAAGTCATTCTGAAAGGAAGCATTGCGGGTTTTTTTTTAATTATTATTTTTATTTTTCCATTAGAACGAAACATTTGGACATCTGTGGTTTCTTTCTCCCCCAGAAGTCTTTACCAGCCCTGGAGACTGAGCAAAGCAGTCAACAAGCACTGTTGGTTTAGAGGAACTGACATTTGCTGTGGAGGGAAGAGGGATTGTTTAAGCATCTCCAGTCTGTCCTGCTTGGAGATATTGGAGCCAGGAGCTGGCTTTGCTCCCTGCACTCCTCTGCTCAGCTCTGAGGAGCTGCTGGTGTCCTCTGCGTGTCCTTCTGGCACCCAGAGCCTCCCCAAGACACCCCAGCTGGCTCTGTTGGCTTTGCAGAGCACATGCCAGCAGACCCTGCTGCTCCTGAACCTTGGGAACAGGATCCAGTGGCCTCCTGAAGGCAGCTTCACTCCATGGAAGAAGCAATGGGATAAAACTCTCATATCTGGGCCACACCAGCCACCTTCCTGGATCCCTTTGGTTTTGGGTTACTCAAGGGATGGCCAAAATCTCCCACAAATTCCTCAGGTGTAGCTAGTCTGGATTAGCTGGATCCCTGCTGTTAGGAGGCACTTCAGATGCCACAGGAGAATATTTTTGGTTTCCCAACAAAAAGCCAGCCCTGTTCAGAGGGGTTTGGTGCCATTCTCTGGCAGCAGACACCCACCCCAGTGTCTGGGGAGTGACCCTCCACATCCTCCTGCTCTCCACCTCTTCCCATCCTCCACAGCCACTTGTGTGGACAATTCATACACCCCAAAATGCCAGCTCTCCTTTCTAACATGATATGAGGAGAAAAAAAGGCATTTAAACAAGCTGTTTTCGAGTGATCACTGTGGAGGGGGAGGGAGGTTTGTTATCCACCCTCGGACTCACTGCCAGACCAGGAGAAAAAAAAAGGGAAAAGTTCCCAAGTGCAGCTCGAGGTGCCTGGGCTCAGCAGGTAACCTGATGCACTGCCTCTGGCAGAGCTCATTGATCGTCCCTGGCTTTAACTTTCTTGGTCAAAGTCTTCTGAACCACCGGAGACTCTCGAGTAACCCCAGCTGCCTACACAGGCTGCAATAAGACCTTTCTTGAAGGGTCTTTTTCTTGTTTGACTTTCTGCTGTCTGAAAGCCTGTGACTCTTTCAGGCTGAGGGGTTTTGTTCTTTCTTTTTCCCTTTTTTTTTTACCTCCTTGTTTTTGCTTCCCAGTCTTTTCCTCCAGTGCTGCTTCTGGAAGGGGCTGTGTGGATCAGGGTTCAGGGACCCAGCAGGACAAGAGGTTGGAATATCACATCCACTCCTGGGCCACTCTGAGCTTTAATAGCAAGAAAAGAGGGATTTCCTGACTCTTGCAGGGGTTTGTGATCCTATAAACCCTCTGCTCTCCCTGCCTTGTACTCCCCGTGCTGTTTCTCAGGGTGCAAACTGGAGTCCCTCCAATAAGGCAGCAATTTGGAGGTGTTTTGCACTTGCTTGGAATGATAGAAAAGTTATAGAATCAGGGAATATCCTGAGCTGGAAGGGGCCTATATGGATCATCAAGGTCCAACTCCTGGCCCTGCGCAGAAAAGCCCCAAAAATCGCACCAGGTGCCTGAGAGCATTGCCCAAACTCTTCTTGAACTCTGGCAGGGTTGGTGCCATCCCCACATTCCTGTTGCAGTGCCTGACCACCCTCTGGGTCTCGCAGTCATGGCTGGGGCCATTTTTATAGGAAAATCTTTCTCTATCCTTTCCTGCCCCAATATTGTCCTGCCACGGGGCAGCTCTAGAAGCCTCCAGACACCTGTGAGTCCTGTCAAAGGCACCTGATAATTGTCCTAATCTTCCTGAGGATGGAGCACCCACATGGTTTCCAGCTCAAATCCTGCTTTTCCTTGGAAATCTGGGCCCAGCTGGGCTGTGCCCCCCATCAGAAGGGAGACTCAGAGCTACTTCAGTTGTTAAGTTCAACATCCTGGTGTGTCTGAGGTATTTGTGGGCATTTTTCACTGCAAAGGAGATTTCTGTGCTGCTGCATGATGGGGAAAAAAAACATAAATGCAGGGAAGGAAAGTAATTCCAGGAAATCTGAAGCCTTTCATTTGGTTTGAAAGTCTCCAATCATTTGTTTGGCAATCAGTGGTGGCAAAGGCAGGAGTGAATGAGCTTTTAGGATGTCTTGGTTTGATTCCTCCTGGGTCACAGCTGGCCTGAGAACCCCTTCCAGCTGACAGCAGAGGAAAGTGGTGTCATCTTCCCAAAATTTGCCTTGGCACGGAGCAATTCCCACTTATTCCCAGGCGGTGATGGAAACTGGAGCCGGTGTTTCAGAGGGAGGAGCAGCAGGGGGGCATCAAAGCATCCTGCCCGAGCCCAGGGAATCTCTAATCTGCCTGCTGAGCTACAGCTAAAGTGCCCATCCTTTCACACCTTTGGAGCCGAGGAAATAGCCCCAAATGTGACAGCTCTGCAATGGCCTTTTGAAATGAGATCAGGGCTCTTAGCCCAGGAGGGGAAGGAAAGTCTCGGGACTGGGAGCGTGGCTATTGATGCTGATACAGCCCTGAGTGAATCAGAGGCTCCTGGGAATCCTGTTTCCCTACAGATAACGCTGAATGAACCCCTCTGAACCAGCCCTAGGGGCAGATCCCCAACCCTGGAGAACCAACCCATCGCTGCACCCATTCCCTAAATGCCACCGTGTCCCCTTTGGGAGCACTTTCCCTGCTCTGGCGAGCCGAGCAGTGCAGGGCAGAGCTGTGCCCTTCACAGGTTGATTATCTCCGTGGCTGTACCTGCCTGAGGCAACTCAGGGACAGCACTGGGCACTGTGGGCCATAAGACGCAGGCGTGTGGTAAATGTGTTTTGATAACAACTTTCTCTTTGATTAGCTTATTTTGCTAGAGGGCAGTGGGGAAGGGTGGGAAGATAATTAGTTTGTGCAGTGGGTTCCAGCAGAAGCTTTCTCCTCGTGCAGCCCTGTGAGTTTGGTGTCCTACTTGGGATTTGTCTCCGTCACAGGAACATTGGCAGCTCGGGTTTAGCGCTGCAGAAAGTTCAGCCCCTTCAGGGGAAGGTCTCTGGGTGAAATATTTACATATCCCACGGGAGACATCTAGGGAGGGAACAGGGACAGGAGGAAGCTGCATGGCCACCCTGAGCAGCCTTAAAAATCTTAAAAGTGAGGTGTACATGGGAGCTGAGATGCAAAGTCACAGGGAGTGTCGCAAGGAGCGAATGTTCCCTGACTTGAATTGCAACGTGGATGTTGGCAGAGCCAGCAGGGAGATTCAGACCTTGAGAGGCAGCAAAATAAGGAATAATCCAGGTGGTTAAACACAGATATATGGAGAATATAAGGAGACTTTGAATGATAGGTGGTTTTATTTGCACAAGACATTCAATTCAGTGGCCCATCCCTGCTGTGTGCTGCAACTGGGGAACCTCAGGTGTGAGACGTGCACCTGGGGCTGACAAATATGGCACAGAGTCCACTTTCCTTCTGGAGGATAAGAGAGGGTCCTGAGGACATCTCAAGTGACTTTAGAACTTGGATGTTGGCAACACAATAAAGCCTAACCCCAGTTTGGGAAGTTCTCCCCTCTCAAATTCTCAGAACGGATAAAATTCCATGGGTTTTGCGACGTGACCACTCTCACTCCTCCCGTGAATTTTGAAGTCTTCAATGCCCTAATTTGCAATGAAGCAGGGCTAGGCTTTGCTGCAGGGCTGTGGCACTCAGTGAGTGTCAGGGAATAGGGATGGTGCAGGGAGCTGTCTCAGCACTGGGCTGTTTGTAGGGAATCTCTCTCTCCTAGGGAATCTGTCTTGCTGTCAGGGGCTCCCCGGTGTCTCTGCAGCCAACGAGCTGCCAATGAGGGAAAATGGCACATGAAACGAGCCCTCCCCAGGGTGGGGGAACATCGGCCCTGCGCTGCCACTGCTGCTGCTGTGACATTTCATCAGCCTCCACCTGTGACAAGTCTCAGAAGGGAATGGAGCAGGGGAGGATTGGGGATGAAACCTTTAAGTTGTGTCTTTATCCAGCCTCAGTCTCTCCATGAGTCTGCACACACTCCTGCCCATAAATTCAGGCCATCAGAGAATCATTTGTGGAGGAAGGACTCTTCAAAAATCACTCCATTCCATCCCCTGCCATGGGCAGGGACACCTTCCACCATCCCAGGCTGCTCCAAGCCCTGTCCAAACCGACCTTGGACACTTCCTAGGATCCAGGAGCAGCCACAACTTCTCTGGGCACCCTGTGCCAGGGCCTCCCCACCCTCACAGGGAACAATTTCTTCCTCATATCC
>VYXF01009263.1:299550-316372 GCA_013397295.1 Polioptila caerulea | reverse complement strand
CTTCTCTGGGCACCCTGTGCCAGGGCCTCTCAACCATCACAGCCAGGAATTCTCTCCCAATATTTTCTCTTGCACATTCTCACCTTCAGTGACCCAATCTCTCTTTGTGCCACCAGCACAGCCCCTAACTCTCCCTATTGCTCCCACATCCCCCTGCACTCCATCCCCCAAGCAGAGGTGCAGAGGTAGATGCTTTCCCCTTTGATTTCTGTAGCAGGGGAGATTTGGTTTTAATTTNTTTATTTTTAGATACTTTTGGATTCAAGAATTGGTTATTTTTGGAACCATCTCCACAGGGTAATGGTCACAGCATGACACCTGCCAGAGTTCAGGAAGAGTTTGGGCAACCCTCTCAGGGATGCACAGGGTGGGGTTTTTGGGGAGTTCTGTGCAGGGCCAGGAGTTGGGCTGGATGATCCTTGTGGGTCCTTTCCAAGTCAGGATTCCCTTGCAAGGAAAGGTGGTCCTGGAAGGAGCTTCTGAGAGTTCACAGGAACTTCTGAGCTTGGAGCTGATTTTCTTATCCTGCTGTGGGGCTTTATTCTGTGGGGGAACCTCCTTACAGTCCTTTCTTCCTAACCCCAGCAACATCTGCATTTCTTTTGTTTGGTGAGTGGCTCTGAGCAACTCACAGTCCTGTTTTCATGAACATCCTCTGTACCATTGTTTTCTGCTTCAGATATGGATGCAAGGAACCAGGATATTAAAAAAAAACATGTTTTCTTGCCATCCTCTGCAGGGAAGGCCAAATTCCCGGTGAGGAGCAGAGATATTGGCTGTGAATTTCTCTTGCCACTGGCAATGGGGTTCCTTGTGTGCTGCAGGGACACGGGGCAGCCCCACAGCAAACAGCTTGGCTGTGTCTTGCAAGAAAGCATCCACCAGTCCCTGGTAATGGAGGGGAGAGCAGGTTTCTCTTCATTTCCCCCCAACATTTTCTTCTCTGCCTGGGAAGTCACACCAGCGATTAGCATCTCTTTTCATTGGTTGTCTTGTGGCAAAAAACTAAAGAGAAAGTTGAGGAAAAGTTGAGACAAATATTCTGATGAGGAGGGGAAATGCTGAAAGCTCTGCTGGGACAGAGTGGAGGAGCTGGAGGATGATTCTGGCTAACCTGGATAAAGGGATTTGAGAGGTCAGGGAAGTGGGAATTGCTGTGGGTTGAAGGATTGAGTCACTGTTCTAAGACAAGTTCTGGGACAGGTTCTGGCTGGAGAAAAAACGTCCTGGACCCCTTGGTACATTCAGAAAGGAACATCAGCATGATCCACTGGTTACAGGATTTTCCTAAGGCAAGAGAGAGCAGAATTAATTTCCCTGCTCTGCCATAGTACCTGGCATGATTTTGGACAAATTACTTGGGATGGGATTTATCTCATCTGCTCCTCGGTTTCCTGTCTCTGCAGACAGTGAAGACAAGGACTTTTCCTGGACACATCCTCCTAACCCTGAGGTGCTGAAGGCAGTGGAATGAATCGCCCTCTGGAAGCGCCAGTTTCTTTTAGTAGCTACTGAGGAACCTTAAACGACAATTTCAAACAATGCCTGATTTAAAATGACTCCAATTCTTAACTTCCCTGTGTTTTAGCCCCTTGTTTGTAGGACAGGAGTAACAGTTCCTCACCTCATGAGTGAGTATGAGATCCTAAGGCTTGAAGTATTTTGGACGACAAGTGGATTGCAGAAGTCCTGTAGAGAGCTGGATGTGATGACTGCAGTAAAAAATAATATATATATATATATATAAGGCATATGTAAAGCAGGTATAAAGCATATATAAAGCACAAAAATAATAATTTAATCTCACAAGTGGCTAAGTAGGTTCTGAGTTTGTTTCATTAGAGCAGAAGGAGCCTTGGCACTCATGATAAGGTGCAAACACACGTGCAAATTCCCTGGTTACCCCAATGAACGCCCTTCTGTTAGAGCAGGGGTGGCACCAGAAGGGTTAAGGCACACAGGGATGAAGTAAACCCTCCCCATGCCTTGCTTCTCCCTCCCATTTCTCATTCCCAATGTCTCCTGGCCCCCTGCCCCAGGCACTGGAGGAGATCTACATTTTAATTGAGACATGTGAAGAAAATAATCTCAGTCTGACTCAGTCTAACTTCCCATGCCTGGAAGGCTTCTCCCTTGGTAGCTCGGTGCATATCTTGGGATGAGGGAAGGTTAGAGCCCCATCCAGCCTGACCTTGGATGTTCCCAGGGATCCAGGGGCAGCCACAGCTTCTCTGGGCAGCCTCTGTGCCAGTATTTTACCATCCTCGTTGTAAAAAACATTTTCTTGTATCTCATCTAAATTGACTCTCCTCCAGTTTAAAACCAGCATTAATAAGGGTCCTGTATTAGTGAGGCCCCTGTGTTAGTGGGACCCCTGTAGTTATGGGTCCCCTTTATTAAGGAAACCCCACTCTCATGGCTCAGAGCTGAGGTGAGGAGATGACCACAACAAAACCAAACTCTTTTTGTCTCTCAGACTCAACCCCCCATCCCCAAAGAGGTTTCGTCTGCAGATTTTCTCAGCTGTAGCTGAGGGACAGGAGCCCCCTGGACCTGTCCCTCCCTGTGGCTCCCCAGGAGCTGGGAAGAGGCAGCCAGACACATCCTGCCCCCAACACCAGTTTGGAAGGGATGCCAGCCCTGCCAGGGGCACTGGGTTATTTTGTGCAGGGCAAGAGGGCAGGATTTCAGTTCAGATAACACTTGCCTGCTTTGTCTGCTCCCAGTCTCTCAGACCTTGCCTGACCTGATAAGGTGTTATCACAGCATCTGATAACATCTCTGAGATGTGGCAGGGCCAGAGGTGGCTTTTCTGCAGGTGGCCCTGGCCCTTTTCCACCCAGCACCTCTGAAGGGGCAGCCAGTTAATAACAGGAGGAGGAGGAGGATGTTGGGATGCTCGCCAGGAGCTTCAGCTCTGTGCTTTTCTCAGGGAGAAGAGAAAATGCAAAAATGGATACAAGCAAACCAACCTAATCCCTTCCTCATCCTCACCCAGCCCCAGCCCTGCAAACAAGCTCACAAATAACTTTCAGTGTATGATTAGCCAAGAAAGCAGAAATGGTTTTTCCATCTTGAGGCTATTGCCTCGTAAATTTTATTTCCAGGAATGGTTCTGAATTTTGCAGTATCTGCAGGCAGAGTCTCAGGGTACCTGGACACGACAGTGATTTTCTGTGTGGTGGGGAGTTAATTTTTACCAGAATTGTAGGGCAACAGTAAATCTTTGTTAATTTTTACCAGAATAGTAGGGCAACAGTAAATCTTTGTTAATTTTTACCAGAATAGTAGGGCAACAGTAAATCTTTGTTCTCTGTTCCCCTCTCTGCTTTTAAGAACTGTGAAAGAAAAGAAAAAAATACTGACCTGAAGAATTCTCTCCTGGCTTTATCTGATAAAAGATCATAGAATTGCTGAATCCTAAGATGCTTTGGGTGGGAAGGACCTAAGAGATTATCCAGTCCCATCCCCTGCCATGGGTGGGGATNAGATCATAGAATTACAGAATCCTAAGATGCTTTGGGTGGGAAGGACCTAAAAGATTATCCAGTCCTATCCCTGCCATGGGTGGGGACGTCTTCCACTATCCCAGGTTGCTCCAAACCTTGTCCAACCTGGCCTTGGACACTTCCAGGGTTGGGGCATCTGGATTAGGATCAGAAAGGGCTGATGAGAAAGGAAGGAGAGTGGACCCACAGCATAAACTCATCTGTCCAATTGACAAAATATCATTTGATGGCCTCTTGAGCTGTTGAGGAGCACATCAGTCCTGTTATTGAGTGTTTTACTTAATCTGCTATTGATTGGGGGGAGCTGGAGAGGACAGCCTTCCCCACTTCCTCCATTCTCAAATTAAAAAATAAGAGGAGAAGTAAATGCTTTGACTTTTTCATTCTGCCTGGATGTTTAGGCAATTTGCAGCTAATAAAAAAAGCCCAAAAAACCCAACCCTTAAGCGTGAAAACATGAGTAGAATGAATTATAGCAAAATCAATTAATACTAACAGTATCTATTAAATATTGCACTCTGGAGCTTTGCAGGAGTACATTGCTGCTCTGATATGATCATGACATCATTAACATAATATAAAGAATCAAAAAATCAATAGCTTGCTGGAGCCCAAAATTAAGGCCATGCAGTGTTATAGCATATCTTTAAATATCTGGAATAGCAACTTGTCTCTGTCATGTCCAACCCATTTGCAGATGAAACATCTCTCCCAAAGTGGATGGGAATTTGTTGGCCTCCCTGTCACTGCTGCAGCTGCCCCTTTGGGATACTTGGCACGAAGATATCTCACATTTCCCAACACAAACGCAGCAGGAAAGCTGATCAGGGTTGCGCTGGTGTAGCCCTGGAGGGGTCCAGAGCAGGCCCGGGGTCACTGCACTGCTGGACAGATCTCTGTAGGGTGGAACATGGACTGAGTGTCTTCTCCTGCTGGCTTGGTCTGCATTCCACAGTGTTGATGTCCAGGAGGTTCTTTTCCCTGGATTGCCAGGTTGGGACACTTCAACTCTTCTGTTTGTGTTGGGGAAAAAACCCAAACAAATGCACAAAAAGAGATAGAAGGGGCTTTCAGGTGGGCTGGAAGAGATGTTTGAGCAAGGAGAGAGTGGCGTGGGTCTGCCAGAGTCATAAAATGGTTTGGGTTGGAAGGGACTTAAAAAACCATTGCATTCCACAGGGGTGGGGACACCTTCCTCTATCCCAGGGTGCTCCAAGCCCCATCCAGCCTGGCCTTGGACATTTCCAGGGCTCCAGGGGCAGCCACAGCTTCTCTGGGCACCCTGTGCCAGGGCCTCCCCACCCTCACAGGGAAGAATTTCTTCCTAATATCCAGCCTAAAGCCGATCTCTGTCAGTTTGAAGCTATAAGTTGGTGGCAGGAGAACATCTCTGCGTGTTTCTGAGGACAACCAGACTCCAATGGCAGGAGTCCCGTTGTGCTGGGCCATGTAACAAATGTTTATAGCAGGAATTAAAACAACTCCATGGAATGTTAACGGGGACTGGAAGACAACTCCTAATGCTGCAGATTCGTTAGGATGGGGTTTGGCTTGGGCCAGCTAGCGCTCCTTCAAACAATTCCAAGAGGTGTTTGGGAATTGCACGGCTCAGGGAGGGTTTCCACAAGGTTTTTTAGGAGTGAATAGAGTTCAGTAGCACGGCTGTGATCAGACCTTGCCATTTGGCCCCAGGACTAAAGAATATTTCCTGGTATTGTTCAATTTACTAATGGGATGTTGCCCCAGCTCCCAGTTGCAGGGAGACATTAGGAGGAAAATCCTGGAGGAAAGACAGAAGCTGTTGAGATAACGGGGTAAAAATCAACGTTTTTATAGAGGCATTTTCTCAAATGCAGAGCCAGGAACAGAGAAAATGTTTCGGTGCATTAGTTAAGAAAACAGAGTAGGAAAAGTTTGGAAGGAATAAGGAAATCTTTTCAAAGAGTGGGAACAGACAGAGGAAGGAAGATATTTGTTGCCAGTTAAATAAAAATTAGGCAAGGAAGAGGTTTTAAAGGTTGAAACTCATTGTCTAAAGGTGAAGTCATAACATGCCTTTATCCTTGGAAGGCAATTGGATTGGAACTTGATAAAATTCAGGTTAAAGCATCAAAAATCAATCCCAATGAATGTCCCTTTTAATCAAGGCACGTGAGAATAGGCAATCAGACAGAATTACATATATACTTGCTCCTGTGCACAGACTGCTTTAAATGAAGATGCTAATGGGATGCACAGCCTGAAACCTCGATAAAGGGAAGCTCATTTACGGCATAAATCACCCAAGAACAATAGAGGAGGCCAAAATGATAAAGGGAGGGCTTTCATGTTAAAGAAAATGTAAAATCAAAGGAGGAAAATAAGGTCAATGTGTGCACAAGTGACAAGGTGTCCCCAGGGAGGGGCACGGAGCTGAGGCTGGTTTATTGACCACTTGAAGGCAGTGACAGTGACAGTGACACGCTGAGAGAAATGCAGAAGGTTGGGAGGGCAGGGAATGTGGTAATGAGAGACTTCAAGTGGCCTCGTGTGCGCCGAGCAAATGTCACAGCACTGGGAGCTCCTACCTGTAAACCCAGGAAAAGAGACACAAATCTGGATTTATTCTTGATTTACTCCCAGAATGTGCTGCAGGACACAGATATTCAGTGCATTGCTCGGAAAGAGAAACCACATGATGCTCAAATTCAGTGTCCTGGAGAGGCAGAATAAAATAAATGAATAAAAATTACTGTGGAGTTCAAAGTGGAAACAACATAAAATTGAGTAGCTTGTTAAAAGGAGCAGATAGGGTAAAGTAAAAGGCACGGTGCCTCACAGTATCCTGCATAAAAACATAATGCAAGAGGCTTGTGAAGTTATATGACCTATGAAAAAAGACCTAAAGATAGTAAAAGTGAATGAAAAAAGAATTAAAATAGCTACTTAAATGGCAAAGTCGAGAGACATTATTTAAAATTAGAAGTCGCACTCAATGGAAGAAAAAAAAAGAAGAATAAAAAGATCACTAACTCTAGGGTGTGAATTGCAAAACAATCATCAGGCAGCCCACATAGGAAACACATTGCTAACCTCATAAAAATAACTGATTAAAATTTAACGAGGTTCCCCCGGAAGTTTACTTTCCAAAGGGCACAAGTGTGAAGAGGCTGCTGCTGAGGGCTCAGCAAAAAAAGCTTTTACAGCACAAAAGTGACGTTCACTGCAAGATCTTGGGAAAGTCTGGTGTGGATTGCCACATTATTAAATCTGCTCTACACCTCATTGCCTGTTCTGGCCTTGATGGAAGAGTGAAAGGTGGAAAACATACATATTTTGTTTTTTTTATATCAAACTCCTGAAAGGTCCCAAGAGCTGGAATTTGAAGCCATGAAATTTGAATCCTGGTTGTGGCTGCCCCATCCCCAGAAGTGTTCCAGGCCAAGTTGGACGTGGTTTGAAGCAACCTGGGATGGTGGAAGGCACCCATGGCAGAAAGATTGGAATTAGATCATCTTTAAAATCCCTTCCAAGCCACCATTCTGGGATTCTATGATTCTGTGGATTTACTTTTTTTTCCCATTAATTTGCTTGAGCCATGATTAAGAATAGATGAATAAAAAAAAAGCACATGACACGCTGGGGGAGGGCGGTGGGTGTCACGAGTCGATTATTGTTCTTTAAATAAATCAAAGTCCGTGTGATAGGGATGATGTGGTTAACAGAAAGGAATTTATACTTTTCCCATAGTTAGGAACCTCAACAATGCTGTCATGGGACAGGAAGATGAGTCCTCTGATAGATCAGCAGCCAGTTCAAAGGTGGGAAATAAACACCATGAACAAAGGGTTGTGATGGAGGGAGGGAGAATCTGGGAGGGTCCCATGGGAATGTCTGCTGAGGGTGTTTGGTGTACTTATAAATGAGCTAAAAATGGGTGAAGAATGAAGTAGAAAAGGTAATTGGTGCTAGAGAGAGTTTTTCAGGTTTGTCAGAGATACACAAGGAGAGATTGTGTGACTTGGCAATTTTCATCTTAAAAGAGAGATGACTGAGAGGGCCACAATAGATGGAGACAATCAGGAGAGCAGTGAAGAAAGCAAAGAGGGGATGATTGCTGCCCATTTCTCATAAAGATCTGGGGAACTTTATATGAGATTATCAAGCGGAATATTAAAACAAACAGAAGAAAGGACATTTTCACACAGTGTGTCATTCATCTGGGCAGCACTGAGAGGCACATTATGGAGGCCAGCAACACAACTGGCTGGAAAGCAATTAACAAATTAATGAAAGAAAGATCTATTGAGAGCTGTTCAATACAATGACATCAGTGCAGACTCCAGGGAAGGCAGTCCCTTGCCAGTTCTGGCTGGAAGCTGGGAGCTTAAACCGGGAGAATTTTTGCTTTATTATCTTCATTTTGTCATTTTCTTCTGCCATTGGAGTCAGAGAATGAATGAATGAATGGCTCTATGGATGTTTGGGCTGAGCTGTTGCAGCCTTTTCTACATTTCTGTGTTTTCAAGAGCCTTTCAAATTTAATTTTGCACATGGAAACCTCCTGACCTGTGTCCTTGCTAGTCCAGCCCCCAGCACTGACCCGGAGCTGCTGATGAGCACTTTGGCTGTGCCCATCCAGCCAGGATGAGTCTGGATGTCCCTTGCAGACATGGAGCCACCAAATTGCTCTTTCCCCTGCCCAACACTCCTTGGAGGTGGCCCTGGCTCTGCTGTTGCCAGGGTTGGCTGCTCTGGCTCTTTGGGGTGGTGTTTGGCCATTCCCCTGTGCTACCTGGAGCAGGAGCTTCTCTCCCACTCAGCCACCCCGTGGCCCTGCTCCCCAACTCCCTCTCACCAGCTGTGGATTTTGTTGGCTCCCAGTCCACACTGAATTGTGTTTGATTAGCTCAGTAAATCCAGGAAAGGGAAGCCAAGATAGTTGCAGAAGCCTTTCAGCAGCAGCAGCAGCAGTGGAGAGTCCAAATCCCCATTAAAATGTGTGCTCGGCTCATCTCAACTCTCTCATTTTTGCTGTCTCCCTCCATCCCCTCCTTTGTTTTCCTGCCTTTGATTGCAGTTGATGGAGTCTGGATCAGTGCTGTCATGCTGGGGTCTTTATGAAGAGGTCTTTTCCCTGCAGACTAGGCATCAGGATTCCTGGTTTCCATCTAAAACTCGAGGTTCGATGGGCAAGTGATGTTTCTCCTGTGGATCTCAGGTTCTACATCCTGGAAAAAAACCAAGTGACTCAAAAGTTTTGCTCCCTCTTGGCTTACAGGGAGGACGTGTGCTGGATTTATGGATTTCCTTTGGATGTGTGATGGGGGATGCTTTAAGGATGGATTTTGAATGGCAACTTTATCCGCTCATCTAAACGATTCCAGCGTGAGGTGTGTCAATGTCACAGCCACCAGCTGGTCTAAAATTCAACCTGCCAGTCACTGTGACAAGGTCGTGAGAGATAGGAGGGTGGAGAAATCCCTGAGCTGAGCTGCAAGAAGTCTTTGGGGAATTACTGCATGGATCTTGCTGGACCTCAGACTTAATCACGGATTTGGGAAAACCCTGAATGTGGATGTCTTGTGAGATCTGTGCCCACTGTGAGCTCTGGGATGAACTGGTGGGCACCTATTCTGACCAGACAGGGATAAAGTTATTCTAACAGGATCAGTTTCTTGTGCCAGAGAAGGATCTGACTTGCTGCTGCTGGCTCCTCTTTCCCAGCCACCTCCTCCGTGTATACCTTTCCTTGCATGTGGTTATTGCCAAATATCTGAGGGGGAAGGAAGGGGAAGGAATCTATAAAGCAAACACAAATTGGGATTGAGCTGTGTTTGAAGGCATGGAGGGAAGCTGCAAGGAAAGAAATATCAACCTTGCAGCAGGATGGAAATAATCACTGACCACCTGAATCACCCAGCACCCCACAGATGTGGATGATAGTGATAGCACTGAATTTCCAAGTGATAGCACTGAAATTCCTCCTGTGTTACAAGAAAAGCTCCTTAGAAGAGTTTCTCAGGATGCATCACGATTCTTGTTCCAGAGGAATTGAGTTATTAAATATCTTTAGAGCTCTCTGAGTCTCTCTCCTGCCTCCACTCAGGTTGACATATGTGTCACTGCAAACTGGCACTGTCACTCCTCATGTGTAAGGATTTATCCTCAGAATTTTGGTTTTTGGGCCTAGGGAAGAAATTAGGGGTTAAAATAATGGCCTGGGCTTGGCTGAGCACTCCAGTTCATCCCTGTCCTCCTTGGCAAGAAACTCTAATTCTTAGCATTAAACACCCATGAAATCAGAGGGAACAATTCAAGGCTATTACAGAAACATAAAAAAATAAAATTTGTACCTCAGGGGCTGTTTGAGACCAGAGAGTGAGATACTCCTGGGTGGGAATAGAGATTTGCTTCTCACAAAGTTCTGGTCCAGTTTGTGCTTCCTCAGAGCAGCTCCAACAAATCAGTCCATGGGTGCTGCACATGCTTTAATTAGATATTGAATCACTGACTAGAAATGAGGCCCCACATAAATCTGAGGTCAGCATCTCCCACCTGCTGTGCCTGAGCTGGCTGCTTCAGTGCAGGCAGAAGGTCTGTACCTGCCCCTGACCTTCCTCTAATTATTTGGAATCCATATTATGGACCTTCCTGCACAAGGCAACCAATGCCAGGTGTTAAATTAATAAGCTGAACCAGGTTTTCTGATCAGTGCTCTGGGCTGTTTGCCATTCCTTTTTCTCCTCAACATCTGACAAAATAACCCAGGGCTTTGGTCAAAAGTGTTTTGTGATATTGATAGCACTTTGGAAGTGCTGGGTATTTTTTCTGCTGGGTAAGAAAGAAAAAAAAAGTCAGAAAACTGATCAAGTCAGGGGAAAAAAGTAACCAGAAAGCTGATATTGGGGGGAGGACAGTGTGTAAAGGTGATCACAAACATCTGCTGGAGGTGCAGTGCTGGTAATTTAGTGATGGTGAACTGAGAATACAAGGAGACAAAATGCTGGAAAGATTTTAATCCATAGTGGCACATGTTCAGCCATGGGATGAGCAAGGACAACTCCTCAGCTCCTACCCATGGCTCTGAATTAAAACCTTATTTAATAGTGGGCTGAGGAACATCTTATCATGGCCAAAACAGCTAAATGCACATGCTGGAGGTAAACATTTAACAGATTGGGGGAGGGAATATCAGTGTGGGACAGGGATTCTGCAGAGTGGCTGGCTGGAAGTGAACCTGTCACCTGAGACTGCTGCCAGGGAAATCCCTGACATGGGCATTCACTTGCTTGTGGAGCACTTTTCCTAATAGAAGAGGCAGCAACACATCAATAAGGCATCCAGGAGGGGGCTGGAAAACATCCTGGGGGAGATGCCTGGAAAGCACAGAGGGAGTGACTTGGGATGTTGGCCCCAGGTTCAGATTTTTGGGGTGAAAAGCTGAAGAGGGGCCCAAGGAGCTGCTACAGGCAGAGCTATTGAGCTGGACCTACTGTGTCACTGATTTGCTGACTTTGTGGAGAGTATTTATGGTTGGTTTATGGCTGCGTTTGGGGTTGGAATGCTCCGGAGTGTTCAGTGTGGTTTTTGGAATGGCTTGGCCACCTCCTCCCTATGGAGGAAGGTCCTATTGCTCTCACCCTGCAGGGTCTCCCAAGTGGGACTTTCCTTTTGGACTCAATGACCCTTGAGGGTCCCTTCCAGCTCAGGATATTCTATGATTTTATGTTTTTGCGCTGCTTCTGGCAGCAGGAGTTCCAGGTTGAACAGTTTGAGGCAGAGCATCCTCCTCGTGCACCTTATCCTCTGCTGCACAGAGATTTTTGGCATCAGGACAGGGGGTAGAGGACAAAAACAGTTCTCATCTCCATCTTGAGAAAGTAATAGTTGATTGATGCCTCTAAAGTTCAGGGTTATCTCTGTTTCTTGCATCCAGCACCCTCCTTTTGGTCACTGTGCCTGCTGCAAATGTGTTAAAAAGAGAAAACACAAACATAACAGAATTTCTGCTGGAATGGACAGAGGGGAAGGTTCCCAGACCCAGGCAGCAGCAAATAAACCAGGTCCTCTGTCCATCCATCCATCCGTCCATCCATCCATCCATCCATCCGCCCATCCATCTGTCCATCACAAGTGTAACAATCCTGATTTTAGGAGACATTTATCTCCAGGTATCTCTCCACTCCTTCCCATCAGAACAGAAATCCATTCAGAACACAGGGAGAGTTATTGGTGCTGTGTGGATGCTCCAATAGATTTTTTCATTGCATTTCCCATGCAGTTTGCAAACCCCCAGCCATCCCAAGGCTGCGTTTGCTTCATCAATTCTTGTGACTGCTTAATGCTGATGCTGTGGAGTTTGGCAGCCTCCATTAGGAATGGTTTTCCCCATGATATTAACAGGCAGAGAAGCTTTGTGCTGATGGATAAAGCCCGGTGTAAAACCTGATTGGAATCAATCAGAGTAATTGTCTGGATGTGTGGTGGTTAATAGGAAACGTCCTGCATATTATTGGCTGGTTTATACAGCACTAGGATTAACTTCTGCTGCCTTTCATAGCTCACATCCTCGCCTGAGCTGCTGGGGGAGGTGATGGATCTGTTGGGAGGCTCATGGAGCTTGGGGAGAGCCCTGCAGATTATATTTGTCCCGGTGATTATTCTGCTTTTTTGTCCGTGGATCCCAACTGGGCAAAGGGCACCTATCAGCCCTGAGAGATCTGAGCCCAGAGCAGGGCAGAAAGCAGGAATAAGAGTGGAGCAGAAGGTCTCTGAGCCCTCTGTGTGCCTCAGACCCACACACTGGCCATTAAACACAACCCTGAACCCATCCAGACCAGCCTGGTGTTCCCACAGCTGTGTTTGGGGGGGAAACACGAGGAGATGCCCACCAGGAGCCTGCCACCCCTCAGGGTCAGGGGGCAGCCTGGGAGGACTGAATGTGAGCAGGCACGGTCTGACCCAGCCAGGGACCCCCACAACCACCCTGGAACAGCCTTCAGAGGCAACAAACACTGTGAGATGTCACCCACAGCCCAGAGGGACCCAGACAGCCTCTGCCTGATGAGCAACTCCCTGATCAGACACTCTGGAGCTCAGCTAAACCCTCCGTGGCTGCAGGAACAGCGGATCACAGCACCTGGCATGGTTACAGATAAACTGGGAGCAGCTTTGTTTTCCAGCATCCTTTTCTTCTGGGAGAGGCTTAAAGCACATTCAGCTTCCTCACGGAAGCATTTTCCCGGTCTCCTGGTAGCTGTGGGTGCAGCATCCTCTGACCTGCATCTGTACCCCCAAATTCTACTGAGGGTGTTGTTGGAGAGGGGCAGTGACAGGGCTTGGCTGGCCTCTGGGTGTGAGGACTCAGCTTTCTCCCTGCCACAAGGATTGGGCTTTTTTCCTCTCTGTTTTGGAGAATTTATCATTGTTAGGGTTGATAAATCCCCACAAGGCACAGAGAGATCTCTTGCATTTCATGAGTACGGGACTGACTCTTGGCTGAGGTCAGGAGTAATACCTTTAATTTAAATTCAGTGCTAGAAACTTCTGGATCCCTGGAAAGAGGTCTTCCTTGCCAAAGAGCAGGAGGAGAGGGAGAGAAGGATTTGGCCAGGAGAGGCCAGCTCCCCTCAATGACCAGAGCCCTGGGTACCACCTGAAGTGCAGCAGGCTGGGATCTGAATGAAAGCTTCCTGAGAACTCCTTTCTTCCCTCAGTGAGTCGAATACTATTAACCTTTAAGGCAAAATTATATTTTGTGCCTCTGGGAAGCAGTAACATTTCACAGAACTGCACTGGGGAATCAGGTAAACAATTGTTAACTCTCTCCAGCCCCATTTTGAGGTCATCTCGGGGCGGCTGCGTGTGCAGACGCTGCCAGGCTGAGAAGGTCTCTGAGCTCAGGAACCCCAGAGATGGAGAGGTCAGCTGGAGATCCTCTGTCCCTGACTCAGCCTGATGTCCCAATTTCGTGTGGCTGTTCAGTAGAACCCACAGTCCTGGCACAGAATCATAAAATCCCAGAATGGTTTGGGTTGGAAGGGACCTCAAAGATCATCCAGTTCCTACTCCATGCCATGGGCAGGGACACCTCCTAATAAACAGGGTTGTGACCAAAAGCTCTGCATTTTTATTTGGTCATTTCTGAGGTCCACACAGATTTTGGGAAAGGGTTTGGCTTTTCATGGCTGAGGATGTGTTTTTTGGGACCCAGGTCATAAGAAACCATTTTTCTGAACCTGTGCTATCTCTGACAACAGGGGACAAATCTGCTGTTTGTATCACTGCTTTTAAATAAAGCCATGGTGGCTTTGAATGAAATATTCAGCTGTGTTTAGGAGCTGCTTTACCCAACAGCTTTGACAGTCCAGAGGCTTTGACCAAGTCCTGTCCTACCCTTGTGGGATCCCACCAAGGGCACATGGACATTTTGCTATGAGGATGGAACAGGCAGGTGTTGGCTGTGAACTCCACCAAGCCTTAGTGTGCTTTGCACAAGAGCTTCTAAACCTGCTGGACACTTGGATCCATTCCTGTGAGGAAGAATAAAAATAAAAAAACAACCAAACCCAAAGAGAATTTAAAAAGTGAGGCCTTTCCCTTTGAGCCAGTGCTCCCCACTGGCCTAGCCAAGAGCAGGCATTGCAGGTTGGGCAGCCAGGGGTGGTGAGGGGGCTCTGAGCTGCTCGAGCCTTGGCAGGAGCCACAACCCCAGGACAAAGTCAACACTTTGGGTGGAAAATTGAATCAATGAAGCAGCAGGAGCCAGAAAGCAAACGATGCACCGGCAACGGAGCTGGCTTCCAAATTGAAATGTGTTTGCTGGGGATTGTCCATAGGCTTGGGGAGTTATTATTTCCATTTCTCTAGTTATGAATTAATTTTTAGAGGACTTAATCATCCTCTCCCTTTTCCCCTCCACAACCGCCTCTTCCCTTCTCCTTCTAATTTTCCACTTGACTGGGGATCCTCTGACAGTGAAAATTCAGGCTTAGAGGAGGTCCATGCAAGCTGCTCCATTAGGCTGGATAATCTCATTGGAACCAGTGGCTTGGATAATAACACCTTCACCTCCTGCACAGCACCTGATTCCAATGGCACTTAACACCCCGGGCTGGAGGGATGGATGCACAGGAGAAGGGGAAGGGGCAGGGCTGGGGCAGAGCCTGCACCGAGCACCCTTTGTCCCCTGGCTCTGCCAATCCACCAAGGACACATCTGCAGTTTGAGAGGAAAGCCTTCTCCACTGCTGGGACATCACAGAATCACAGAATCATCGTGTTGGAAAGACCTCAAAGATCATCAGATTCAAACTTTGTCTTAACCCCCCTCTGCCCACTAAACCACTGAGCCAAGTGACACATCCACACATTTTTGGAACATTTCCAAGGGTGGTGACTCCACCACTTTCTTGGGAAGCCTTTTCCATGCTTAACCATTCTTTCAATGAAGAAACCTTTCCTAGTATCCAACCTGAACCTTCTCTGGCGCAGCTTGAGGCCATTTCCTCTTGTCCTATTGCTTATTACCTGGAAGGAAAGACTGAAAACTTGGAGATGCAACTAAAAACCAAAGTTCTGTCACCAGCCCATAAGATGGATAGTTTGAATCCAGGATTCTGGATTGGATGTTGATCCTGAAGGACTTCAAGCTAGACATTTTTGCCCTTCAAGTGCATAGCTGAAGTTATGATGGACTGTGAAGTTGTGAAGTTGTGATGGACAGGAGTCCATCAGTCCAAATTATCATGTTGGGAGAAGATGTCTCCTAGAGGTGGATAAGGGACAACATCATGAAACTGCACTTGAATTCCTATCTCCTTCAGCATTCCCAGCCTTTTCCAACCACCTACCCACATGGGATCCCTGCTATCACAGCCTGTGTTGTGGCACTGCCTCAGCCAGAAGGAATAACCTCTTCCCATGGTCACCCCCTGTCTGGCTCACCCAGCATTGCCAGACGTGCCCAGGGAGCAGCACCATGCAAGTTGTGTCCAGAAATTAAAAGTGTTTTAAAGGGCAGGGAACCAGGAAGTGAGCCTGGGGGATGGACACTGGAATGTGTAATGGATGGCTCCATCACTCTGCATCCGACAGCCCAGCCTGCTGGAGGTCACCCATGGCACCATGGTGATTTCTCAGTGCTTAGCCCACCCCTTCCAGCCATGCACAGATGGGGGGAAATCCACACATCACCTGCTGACAGCGTTTTCCCTGCAGCTGGAGCGTGAGCTGGGGTTCCTGGGGTAGCCTCGGGTCAGGGAATGCTTCCCAGAGCCTCACGGTGTGAGATGGGCTGTGCCAGACCTGACTGGTTTAGGAGAGTCACTCTTAAAATAACTAAAATAAAATAAAAAAAAAAAAAACAAACAAAAAACAACAATAATAATTCCTTTTGGCTGTATGTTTAAACTACCAGAGAGCTGAAGCCAGGATTGTTTTTAGGGTGTTTTGGAGCCCCAGTCCTTCTATTTCTTATGGCTTGACTCTGGATGGATCCTCCCTCCACTCCAAATTTCTCTGCAGAGCCTGCTCGAGAGGAGGTTTAAGAAGAGAGAAACTCAGTTTGTTCCCTGGGGTTTTGGCTGGAGCAGGCTTGGGCAGAGAAAGGCAGTGAAAATTAAAATCCTTCTTTCTCTGTTTTCCCTATTATTCTGTCCCTCCTTTCCCAGGAGGAGCTGAGCTGTGAAAGGCAGAATCCTTATCGTTGTTTTTGTCAGAATTGGGCTGAAATGCTGATTCAAGTAGCTGGGAAGCTCCAGCTCTGATCCCAAGCCTGTGCATTGGTCATGTGAGGGTCTGAAAAGTGCCATGGAAACACAGCTTCTTTATTTCCAATCTCCATTCACCTGTTGAAGGCTGTGCATCCAGCTCAGCCCAGGCTTTTTCCTTCCTCCAAGGGCACAAATACCTTAGGGATGGATCCAGAGCTTCAGGAATGGTCTGAGTGGGGCTGGTGGAGAAGCATGGGTGCCTTTTTCAGGTAGCAAACCCCATCCCACTGATTTCACGGCCCACAGGGAAAAGCCAAGCCTGGGCTGAGAGTTTCCTTGGCTTATTTTTCCCAATTTCCTGCACAGTCTCCTCTCCTGCCAGAGCCATGGAGCTGCTGGAGATGCCCATGCCAGGTCTGTGTGGTAATGGGGATTTGATGCAACTCCCTCTGTGCTATCATGTGTTTTTTCTGGCTGCTAGTTGCAGAAATGTTGCTTTTCCTGCTGAAAAGTCTGAGCCCAGAGGGAGGAATTGTCTCTGCCAAGAGCAAATACTGGAGTTACAGTGCCCAACATTGCAGGCTGTGCTGCTGGGGGAGGGATGGAAGATGGATGGATG
>VYXF01009263.1:208746-297071 GCA_013397295.1 Polioptila caerulea | reverse complement strand
CCCCCCGTGGAACAAAGTACCCAAGTTTCCAGGGATTTGCCCGTGGAATTCTCAGGCTCGAACGAGCCCCCCAGTGTGCCCGCAGAGGCACACGCGTGTGTAAACCCAACTCGCTCGTCCCTGGCCGCACCCCAGCCATGCCTGAGCTGGGCTGGTCCTTGGGGCCACCTCCGAACCCTTGCCCAGCCCTGGGGCTCGCCACCAGGTCGCATTTGATGCTCCAACCCCGCCTCCCCCAGGCAGGATCAGCTGGGCCAAGACAATCCGCAGCTCTGGAAAATCGGGGAGGGGGGCTCGGGGAAAGGAGAAGGGGCACGAAATCCCCCAAAGCGGGGGGGAGGGATGCTGTCTGCCGAGCGCTTGGCTCCGCAGGGCGGGAGATGGAGGAGCAAATCCCTTGCACCCACGCCCCGTGGGGCTCCGGGGGTGGGCTCGCACAATCGCTGGGATGGAGGGAGGAGCCCACCTGGGGATGGAGATAAGGGGCGGGCGGGGGGATTGCGGTTCTGCGGCATAAGCCGGCGGAGTTATCAGGGCAGAAACCCGGCTTCTATTACCATGCATTAGAATAGATTAGCAGGCAGAGCAATTAGCAGCCTCACTCCGTTTGGCGAAGGGACAGGGGCGGTGGTGCCGGGCAGGAGGAGTGTGCGGAGAGGCAGCTTTGGCAGGGCAGCGTTTCCCTCCCCAAAACTGCAGCCCAAGGACGAGGATGGAGTTCTGGTCTTGCACCCCAGGAGTGCCCCGCTGGGACACTGAGAAGAGCAGCAGGGTGAACTTTGGATGGTGGTCCGAAGATTTTTTTGTTGCTTGTGCTTCTTTAAAAATTGCCCTGGTGAAATGCAAAGCTCCAAAGAGTGAATTCCAGCTCTTTTTTTGAGTTTCTTCTTCCAGGTCTCTTTGGAAAAATCCACAGACCTCTTGGTGCCAAATAGCACCCATTAAACACCCTGCAGCTTTTACTTCTCCCCGTGGCTTTCCCCCCCTTTGCCCAGTTTGATGCCCAAGCAGCAGCTTTTGGGGAGTTGAGCCTGTCCGTGGTTAGAGCCAAAGATAAAAGGATTCAACTCCTCCCTCAGACACACACGAATTTGCTGAGAAAACTCCTCACCACCAGGAGGAGGTTTCCCAGCAATAATCCCATGCACTACCCCAGCTCAAATTTGTAACTTTCCCTGGAGCATCTCCCACCTTTCTGTCCAGAATGGAACATCATGGGCAATTGGTCAAATTTAACTTCTTGGTGCCAGGGAGAGCTAAATTTCAGCCATGCCCTGGGCAGCCTGGAGGCCAAAAGGAGAGAGCAGAGAGGGAGTGGGGTATTCACCACATGGCCATGTAAAGCTTAAGGTCAATTATGTCTGTGTCTCGACATTTATGGCATCCCTGTTCTCAGGACCCCGGGGGAACCTGGAAATGTCAAAACATTGCTAAAACTGACCTTAAACTTTACATGCGGGTGGGACGGAATCTTCTCCCTTTTCCTGGCTCCAGCCAGAAAATTGCTTTGGCTCCAGCAGAGGGAAAGGCAAATTTCAGCTGCTCCCTCCTTCCCCAGCCTTGCTCCCCCGTGGTGATAAAGCCACCTCGGGAGACCCAAAGCTGGCTCTGCACATTGGTCAGACTTGGGCTAAAACAAACCTCTTAATCCATCCCCAGATTCCTTTAATTGCTCTGTTCTCTCCTCACCCTTCTTTCCGACTGGGAAACCAAAAAAACTTTTCCCCGGTAAGGAACGAAGCTGTCACAACGCACGGCATCCTGAAGGAGGGACCAGACCGATGGGACCGAGCTGGGTAACCCGGATCTCCAGAGCCCCCCGGAGCCAGGCATCTCTGTTCTGCGGTCCTTTTCCCAGATTCCTGTCCCCGGTCCGGGCTGAAATGCCATTCCGAGGGTTTGCACTTGGCTTCCGCCGAGCTCCCTCTGCTGATCACCTTCCAAAAGGCATCTCAGACCCGCCTGTCCTTCGGGGGAACGCATCCCCTGCCGCCGCGGGGCGAGGACAGGGACCCTGGGTGATGCTGGCAGGGTGGTCTGGGGATGCCGTGGGATATCAGCCCGTGGTTCTCTGGGGAACGTGACCCTCTGCCAGAAGTGCCACAAACCCCTCTGTCACCTCCGAGGTTCTGTGCTGCTCCCAGCACAAAAATTCTGGTGTTGCAAGACCAAAGATTTGACAAACAGCCACTCTTTCTGTTATTTAATTTTGTGGGAATACGAGAATCACAGAAGGGTTTGGCTGGGAAGGGACCTTAAAGCCCATCCAGTGCCACCTCTGCCAAGGGCAGGGGCATCTCTCCCTGTCCCAGGGTGCTCCAAGCCCCATCCAGCCTGGCCAGGAACAGTTCCAGGGATGGGACATCCCCACATCTCTCTTCCCCTCAGGGACAAGGAGAGCTGCTACCAGGCCATGCCTGCACCCCCTCCTAGATTTTGGATTCCCAGCCTGTTCAGATTTTCAGTTTGCCCGTAGGTACAGCCTGGCTTGCCATGGGCTCTGGCTGGGCTGGGAATTCTCCCATTTTCCCTTGGAGATGACGAGATGGGAGAAAAGGAAAATCATTGTCTCTTACCCTGTCTTGATCCAGGAGAGGAGGGACCATCTGGGCTACTCATGGTCTTCCAACTGAGACCTAAATCAGATTTCCCTGAAATATTCTTCTCTAGCCTCCTCTTGAAATTTTTGTTTGGATATCTCTATACAACGTACCTAGAAAGGACCCCTGGAGGTGGTGACAGGAGTGGAGGAGGCAGATGGGTAATCTGAGGAGAAAAGAAGGGAACAGGTTTAATTTTAAGAGGAAAAACTAAAGAGAGTGGAGAAAAAAGGATGGGAACTCTGCCCAAGCTGAAAGCACACCCCTGGGAAGATGTGAGGATTGGGATGAGGCAACATCTCCATCTTGCACAAGTGGAAGACTTCACTTTGAGAGACCCTACACCACAAAACGCTTAGGAGTGAGCAGTTTGGGGATGAAAGAAAGTGGGAATTCCAACATGAAACTTGTATCCTACCAAAATATCCCACCCTGGCCTGGTGACCCCTCCTCACTGGTGTGACTGGGGGTGCCCCAATTGCCACCCCCAGCACTGGAGGGAGGGTGTGAGGAAAGGGGGGCTGAGATGATTCCATCAGGGGGCGAATTTATCCCCTGAGGGAAATGTCACTGTTTAGAACCAGAAAGGAAAGCTGAAATGTCAAAACCTTTTGCAAAAGAGTGATTCCAGCAAATTACCTGTTTGGAGGTGGTGGGAAGGTGTCATTTGGGGTTGCTGGGATGACCCAAACCATGGAGCTGTCTCTGAGCTTTGCCATCAAACACAGATTTTTTTGTGCCCCTCTCCTTCCCTGAGAACCCACCTGAACACCCAGAGTCAAAAAAAACCTGCTGTGCATCAAATGGTGAGGCTTCTCCAAAAAGGATTCATTTGTTTGGGATTTTTTTCTGGGAATCAAATTTTTGTAATGGTATTTTTTTCCCTGAATAATAATAATACAAAAAATTACTGTGCATCAAATGGTGAAACTTCTCCAAAAAGGATTCATTTCTTTAGAATTTATTTCTGGAAATTAAAAAATATGATTTTTTTTTTAAATTAAAAAAAAAAAATACATCATGTGCTAATTGCCACTTGTAAAAAGCCCCCAAATACTCTGTTCTAAGTAGCAATTTCTGATCAGATCCAATCACCACTCTTTTGTCTTGAAATTCATTATTAATTAGCAGAATTGCAGATAAGACCTTTTCCATTGCCAGAAAACTGACTTTTTTGGGTCTCACATTCAAAAAGTTGGATATTTTAGTCTGCTTCTTGGGAAATTATGGGGGAAAAAAATAAAACAGAATCCAAATCTTCTTTTTTCAACAGCTATGAGCAAGCAAGGCTTGGTCAGGGGAAAAATAAAGGTCGTTTTTGGGGGGGCTGGGAGGGGTTTATGTGTGTAGGGTGGTGCTTTGGGGTTTTTTGTCTACCCCAGGATGATGGAGATGTGTCTTCAGTGAGAGTCTGGGCTTGGTTTGACCAAGCCCCAGCAAGGCAGAAGAACCCTCCCCATCCCTCCAGAGGTGGGACCACCTGGCCCTTCTGCAGCCTGAGTTGCAGGGTGTGGTCCCAGCTTTAGGCCCCTGATTTAGGGGATTTTTATTTTGGGGGTTTAATGATGATTTCTCGTGCCCCAAACCAGAACCTCCACCTCAGGCTTTGCCCTGCTCTCGGTCTGGGCCTCACTTTCCTGTCTCTGCCTCCTAATTCCAGCCTCATGGAGGTATCCTGAAGTTTAATTAGCTGCAGGCAAAGCCCTCTGAGATTCTTGGAGGAGAGCATTAATTGGAAAGCATTAATTTAACATTATTGCAATAATTGGCGGGTGGCTGGCGAGCAGAGGGTGAGCACCAGTTGTGTTCATTCTTAATGGGAGATGAGGAGGAAATACCATTCCTCATGGTTCAGTGGTGGGAGCAGCTCCTCAGTGTTTGTGCTAATGGCTTTGGACATAGCAGGACACTTGGAATTGTTGGAGACACAGCTGATAATGAAAGAGCAGCTGCTGGTGAGACATCCAGAGAAATGTCGTGTCTGCACCACAATCAGAACAAGCTCAGGGGTGGGAGATGTTCTTTTTGGGGCCTGAAGTGGAACGTGGTGCCACTGGGTGGGAGCTGCATGAGCAGCAGGGAATGAGGGAATGTGGCAGTGGAAAGTGATCCCTGTGTATGGACACCCTTGGGATGTTGGGGGTTCAGATATTTTATTGAGGCCAATCTGGCAGTAAAAGGGGTTTTCTTCATTATAAACAACAATTAACACTCCAGGTGAGAGCCACAGGAACTCCCAGGGCCAGAGGTAGACAATGACTGTCACCAGAGACTACAGAAATGACGAGCTGAGGTCGGGATATTTCATTATCCCTTCCTCAGCCCAGCTGCTGAGTGCAGGCAGCTGCCTTCCAGGTGGCCACTTTTAAAGGCAGGGTCTTGTGTCTGGCAGCACTTATTTATTTAAAGTCCCATTTGCCTTTATTTACAGTTTGCTGAACTCACTTCTGGGGCTGCCGTGTCCCCTCTGGGCAGGTGCCTTCTGTGACCAGAGCCTTTGTCACTTTTGTTTCTGCATCTCAGCCTTCACCAGCCGGGGATTTGAGGCTGGTGCTGGAGGGAAAGACTTTTCTCTGCACGTGGTGGAAGAATTTTCTCTGCTGTTTCTTCCTCTCTTTGGGGAGGGCAGAACATTTTTGGCAGTGCAGAGGAAGGCTGGAGGGAGAAGGGTTCTTTATGTCAGGTGTCTTTTTCTGCCCACCTGAATCATAGGATCACAGAAGGATTTGGGTTGGAAGGGACATTAAAGACCACCCAGTTCCACCCCCTGCCATGGGCAGGGACTATCCCAAGTTGCTCTAAGCCTCATGCAACTNTGGGGAGGGCAGAACATTTTTGGCAGTGCAGAGGAAGGCTGGAGGGAGAAGGGTTCTTTATGTCAGGTGTCTTTTTCTGCCCACCTGAATCATAGGATCACAGAAGGATTTGGGTTGGAAGGGACATTAAAGACCATCCAGTTCCACCCCCTGCCATGGGCAGGGACTATCCCAGGTTGCTCTAAGCCTCATGCAACCTTGGACACTTCAAAGGATGGAGCAGCCACAACTTCTCTGAGAAACCAGCATCAGGGCCTCACTGCCCTCTGAGTAAAGAATTTTTTCATAATATCCAGCACAAATCTCCCTTCCTGCAGGGGAATCCATCACAGGGAAACCCACCACGTTTTGCCTCTAGAGAGCCTCAGCTGCAGGTGCTGGGCAGACACCTTGGGTGTTGTGTGAACCCACAGGATGCTCCAGCTTAGGGTAGATAAGGTGGTCATGGGAGAGGAGATGGGGGAAACCCCGGACAAAGTGCTCTGGAGAAGAGCCACCATCACCCCTTTCTGCATGCCCAAACCTGCCAAACCCACTGGCAGTGGCTCCATCCCTTTAGATTGGATTCCTGCAGCAGCTGTGGTCACTCACCTGGGGTGCTGACCCCAGAGCCTGAGCCCTGACCCAGAGCCCAGCCTGGCGTGGTCCAGCTCTGCAGAACTCCCCCACCATCAGACTGAGCACCAGGCACGGGTATTTAGGGCTTTTCCAACTGAGGAATTGCATTGAAAAAGTCAGACAGTGAAAGTAAAAGTTAGGAAGTGGCAGAATTGAGGTCACTGTGGAAAAAAGGAATAATAACCTGTGATCCTGTAATTAAAGTCTGGCTTGCAGTGTGTGAGTGCAGGGAGCAGATTTGGAAGTACAGAAGCTGCTTTCAGTCTGGCAGTCCCTAATTCCTGAGACCCTGACACAGCAGCCTTACCTTTCTATTAAACCCAGGCTTAGTTTGGTTTGGTTTTTCATAAATTCATTATTTGGATGACGTTATTTAAACCTTATGGCAGATATCAAGGCTGCAAGGCATATCAGTCTAATATGGAGCTAAAGTTTGGCCTGAAAATTACATGTTTTAAATATGTATGACCTGTAAACAGCAAGGTAAAATGTGGATTATTATATTCCTGCTCAGTGGTGGGATTGGGAATACAAACCACATTCCTGAATACGTAATCCAAATCCTTAGCTTTGAACTGAGCCTGGATATCTGCCTGTTTAATTTTAGAAAACCCAGATATTTCTGCTGTGCTGCAGCTGAAGGAAATAAAAGGGAGGTAACAGAATATCTTGAAGGATTTGGACATTTGTGTTTTGATTCTGAACCCAAAAAGTTTTGCCTTCCAAGCTATTCCCAGGAGAGGAGTTCCCACACCCTGTGGAGCTTTAATGGGGTTGCTGTGGCTGTTTGTTTTATGGAAGTGCTTGGGAAAATCTCCGGTCTGCATTTTGCCTTTTGGTTTTCGTGCCACCATGAGGGACTCACAGTTTTGGGGGTATTTAATGGGCTACTGGTCCAACCCTCTGGAGAGTGCCCAATTAAAATTCCTGATCCAGTGTGTGGCAGAGCCAGGGGAGGTTTAATGGGCTGAAGGCTCCTGGGAGACAGAGAGCAGGAGCTGTAGTGCTGCTTTTGCTCTCTCAAACCTGCAAAATGTGTTGAGAATGGCCAAAATATCCTTTTATGGATTCTGTATCTGGAAATACAAAACTTTCCTCTGCCAGAAAAATGGAAAAATTGGAGTTTGAGTGTTGGGGTGTTCACTTTATCTTGAGTCAGTCACAAGAGAGAAGCCAAGCCCTAAAGTTTTAGGCCACCCCAAGCTTTGTAACATTTGGATTAACCACATATTAAATTTTTTGGCATGTGTTTCCATGGATCCTCATCTGCAAATCCCCATGCACAAGGGTGCAGTCTCTGCTCCAAGGAGTGGGGATGCTGAGGGGTGATGTTGGAGCTCCAGCAGCCCCCAGGTTCTCTCACAAGTGAGACTCTGAAGTCTGGGAGCGGGTGAATAATTTAACATCCGCACTTAAGTCTTTATAGCTGGTTTTAATGGGGGGTAATAGCACTGCTAATAACAAAATCCATCGAAGACACCCTGTGCAAGTCCATAACATTAACTTAATGGCAGAAGGTAATTGGCATGCAGCTGGAGCTGTCCCTTTGGATTAACCCTGTGGATTTCTAGGCAGACACCTTCCTTGAAGCAACAGCTTGGCAATATGCGTGGGGTGAAATACAGATGTGGTTTATGTTAAACAAGTGCAAACCTGGGTGGAAATGGGGCAAACAGCCACCAATCCACTTTTCTGGGTTGTGAGATGACGGGTAGTGGCAGCACTGAAAACATCAACCACCAGTGGGTGGTGGGAACTTCATGCATTTGTGCAGCCCAGGTGTGTGCACCCACAAATTCCACTGAGCTGTCACTTATTTGGAATGCCTGAATTTTTAAGATTCAACTCTCAGCACTTCTAGTCAAGCGTTTTCAAGCCAGATGCAAAAAACTTCTTAATCTTAATCGGGGACAGCTTCTTGAGGGGGTGGTCCCATCCCAGGGGTGAGGCACCAGCAGCCCAGAGGCACCACAAGTGTGCAGAGTTCTCAGGAGGGACAAAACCATGGGCTGTGCACAGCTTCTCTACAACGACAGCCCTGCCTGAGGTGTCCCACAGCCCTGGGACAGGAGAGTTTGAAGGGCTGGGGGTTTGGCCCAGGAAAGCTGTGCTGGCCCTGCTGTGTGGGTGGAGAGACAGAATTCCTGCGGCTGGGATGGAGCTTTCACACACCACCCTCTCTCCTCCTACAGGTTCCTTGCAAATCCCCAGCCTGCTTGAGCAGCCCCACAGCTGCCAGCATCAGAGTTAATGCTCTCAGGCACATGCTGGGGCTCTTGGGAATGTCCTGTGCCGGGTCAGGAGCTGGACATGATGATCCTTGTGGGTCCCTTCCAGCTCAGGATATCCCCCACGATCCCACCAGCCGGAGTGTGCCAAGGGCACGACTGTGATTTTCTGAGCAGTGCCGTCCCAGAGAGCACAGAGCTGATGTTCTATCCACACTAATTGCTGCTCCCACACCCCAGAGCTGTCCCCACCATGCCAGCCTGGCTCTGTGCTCACTCTGTCCCTGTCTGTTCCTGTTTTTTCCCCAGCTGCACGAGGAAGGAGCGGTGCGAGCGCTCCAGCGAGCCGCGCAGATTCGCCTCGGAGATGAAGCAGTGCGTCCGCCTCACCGTGCACCCCAATAACATCTCCGTCTCCCAGTACAACGTTCTGGTGAGGAATGCCAACCCCTGCCCCTCTCCTCGGGCCTAACCTGATCCAGGGATTGTGCACCAGTGGGAAGGACTGGCAGCAAGAGGTTCTCCAGACTCCGTTAACTTCCCCAGCGACTCTTCTGGCGCAGGGAAAGATTTGGCACAGGAGGACATTTTGGCTTTGGTTATTCCCTGTTCAGAAGTCTAGAACTGGACTAGGAAAAGTCTTCCTTGTTGTCTATGAGGGCAGGTCTGAAGGGACTCTATGTCCTGCAAGCGTTGTGTGCTGCCCTGGGAGGGGAATTCATTAATAACTTCAGGCAAGGGACATTTTCATGGTTAGAAATTGCATTCTAGAAGAAATCCAAGTGAAGGATGATATGAATTATTTCATTGAGCTCCCATAATTTTGGATGGAAATATCTCCTAAGCCCCCAGGAGCTCCATCCTGCTCCAGCACTAGGCATGCAGAGCAGAGAGGCAGGATGCTGTGCAGAGGAACCCAAGGCTTCCAGGGCTCCTGCTGTCTCCTGTGACAGCGCAAGGTTTAACCTTTCTGGCCTTGAGCTACTCGGTCAGCAGCCAAGGAAACCACACAGTGAAAGCTGCCAGAGCAGCAGATGATCCCGATCATTCCTGGGCTTGAGGCAGGAAATCTCTGCTGAAGATCTGACCAGTCTGTGGTTTCTCTCCTGACTCATGGCAGCAGTACCAGATGTGGTGAGACCGCAACGTGCTCCAAGGAGACCAAAACCCCATTTCTCTCAGAACACCAGTGCTCTGTGTTTTTTAACCATGCTAATTTGGGCTGCAATTAAATTGGTAACCCAGGCCCTAAAAGCTCCATCTCTAGACAAGTTGGTCATTAGCCTTACACCCTGAAAGGCCTAAATGGAATTGCTCAGGATGCAGCTGCCAGACACCTTCCAGGTGACAGGTTTGGATTTCTCCAGGGCTAACGAAATCAGCCTTTCAAAGCCTGCATGTCCAATCATTGCTGCTTTGTTTCAGCCTCTTAACTTTGCTGTGACTTTACTTTCCCCAGGCTTCAAACAAAAGTGATCTGAGACATCTAAAGTTCTTTGTTCTTCTGGGAGTTCAAGGTTTCTTTTCCTTATTCTCTCAGTAGCTGTTCAATTCTTTCATGTTGGAATAAATCCTGGGGGACTGGCTGGCTTGGGGCGACTGGAAATGATAACAGAATAAGAAACCTTTACCTCTGGGTTACTCCCAGGGTGAGTCAGCCCAGAGCTGCTGTGATCAGAAGTTGCCATCATCTGTTACACAACAATCTGCATGGGCTTTTTGGTGGAAGTCTCAGCCAAGTCCCAGCTAAACTGGTGACCCAGCTCATCCTGTCACCAGAGGTTAACCAGGAGGGGAGCAAAGAGGGGGTTGATGGTGTCCTTAGCAAATCTGGGATCTAGAATGCTAGAACCTTCAGTTCTAGCTCAGCATCAGTGACAAAGAGTTCTTGCCATGGAGGCAGAGCAGGTGTTTGTGTAGTCAGCCATGCTTTTACATTTTGGGCATTAACAGGGTCTTGGAAAATCTTACCTGAGTCTGTTTCAGCCCAGGCTGCTGCTCTGGGCTCTCTGAGAGGAGCTGCTTGCTGGGGGAAGGCTCCATGCTTTCCGTGCTTTCCCAGGAGTGTGGGATGTAGGACTTGTCTGCTCGAGGTGTGCACTGGCTCATGGAGTTTGTGGCCAAGCACTGATCTGCCCACCAGTGTCATCTTCTGCATGGCACAGCTTCCTCCTGCATCACCCATGCCCAGAGGGAGATTTTTTAAGGAGGACAGATTCCCCTTCTCCATTGCTAGCAGGGAGAATGGATTCAGCCTCAGTGCTGGACCGATCCAAATAAACAAAGCTTTTTCCTGTCCCCCATTTGAGACAAAAAAAATCACCTTTCCCATTGCCATTCCCATGGCCCAAAAAGTGATCCAACTCTCATAAAGGTTTAATGGCATCCAGGGCTGAGGCCTGTCTGCTCAGCCTTCCTCCCTGATGGTCTTCAGTGTGGAGAAACAACTCCAACCTTTCCCTAAGGGAGGAAAACACAGCGTGTGGGAGCACGGAGTGCTATGTCACATTCTCATCCTGCCCTGCTTTGTCACCTGGACTGACCCCTGCTCTTTGTGCTGATAGAAACACCACCTCAGCATGCACCTGTGTCTCCTTTCAGTGGCTGTCACCTCAGAGGGGGCCTCAGCCAGCTCGGGGAGGAGGAAGGTGTGGAGGGCATCTGCATTTGAGCCTGTGCCGAGTGGTTTGCTCCAGTGTTCTATCACAAAATCACTGAATTTACACCAATTACCAGTGTCCCCTGATGTGCCCCTCTGTGTTCAGGCATGACCTGGTGAGTTGAGCAGGACCCTCAGTGATGGAGAGCCGTGGGGCAGGAGCTTTGTTTGGGAAGTTGGCAGCATGACTGTGCTCCTCCAAAGCATGGACACGGTGGAAACCAGCCCTGACCATGAGCAATGCCAGAGGGTGTTGTGAACTCCCAAAACACGGGCAAATCCTCCCTCATGGCTTTTTTTCCTATATGGAACCCCAGGATAGCACGAGGAGCCAACCGGTTCTTCGGTGGGATGGGCAGGAGAGGTTTCTGTGCCTGCAAAGGCAGGGTTGTTTTTGTGGTGGACTGAAGGCTGTAACTAGACTCTCCTCACACAGGATCTTGGGGACAGAGTGCTCCCCCCTGCTGGTGCTGGCAGAGCAGCCCGTAGAGAGTTAGACTGGAGCGCTCCAGTTTCTCTGGAGTCTGCAGAGTGCCTCTTGTGAGTAGCAGTCACCTTCCTCAGAAACCGCGGGCCCTGGGGGCCACCACAGCCCTGGAACCCACGGCTGGCTCCAAAGGCTCCCTGCCTAACCTGACACCTGCATGACAGACAGCGAGCACTCCCTCCCCTGCACTGACCCAGCCAGCACTGGGACGCCGTGCAGGTGTCCCTGCACAGCCACCCGCCACCTGTGTCGGCATCAGCATCTCGTGCCCTCCCCTCCTCACTCGCCCCTCTCCCGAGTGGCTGCTTTCTGCTGAAGGAGGATGCTCTCTCTAGCAAGAGGCTCTTTGTCCGACTTCTCCAGTGTAATTCTCTCCTGCTGGCCCAGCTCTGTTGTTTGGCTGAGTGTTGTTTCTTTTTCTGCCTCCTCCTTCTCTCCCTCCGCCCTTGCCTGCAGCTGGTCTTGGAGACCTACAACGTCCCTGAGCTGTCTGCAGGAGTCAACTGCACCTTCGAGGACCTCTCAGAGATGGACGGGTTGGTGGTGGGCAGCCAGATCCAGTGCATCTCTCCAGCTGCCAAGGAGGTGCCTCAGATCATCACAGAGAATGGTGAGTATCCCACAGCTCCTCCACCTGCACCTCTCCCTTCCATCCTCACCCCACACCCTGCATCTCTCCTGAGTCCTCCCAGAGCAGGATTTGGCTCCTGAGAGCCTGGGCAGAGGGCATGGGGAGCCCTGGAGGGCAGGAGGGATGCTGGAGCTGCACAGCAGCACACCATGACCCGAGTTATGTGAATGTGAGAGTGTTTGAGGAGTTCAAGCCTTGAGCTGCCACCCCAGCACCTGCACTGAGGTGCCCGTCCGTGTGACACCAGATGTTTGCAGGCTGCCACCGAGTGGCAGTTGCATGGATCCAGCAAAGACAAGACATGGATGTGGGATATTCCCTCTCCTTTTGGTCGGGTTGGTGTTACACACCAAGGGTTCAGGCTCTCAGCACATCCCATCCTTTGTAGCAGACAGAAATTCCTGAAGGTGTGGACAATCCTGTCTATAATGTCACCCTGCTCCTCCCAGGTTCAAGTCTGTGTGCTCAGTTCCCTGTTTCAATTCCTGGCCTTTACTGCCTTCAGCTGTTCCAGGTTTGCTTCTGGCTCCTTCTCCCAGAGAGGTCCAGCACAGAAAAATACCTTGTCTCCAACAACTACAAACTTCTATCCACAACTTCCTGCACTTTTTTCTTTCCCCATTCTAACAGACTTTCTGGATAATTTTATGAACTCCTTTTACTCCTTACAGGGACTTATTATAAAAAACCTTGACCCTGCTATCACCCCCATGAGACACAGAGAGGACGCTGCCAGTTTTTGTCCTTGGCTTCCTGTGAAAATTTACTGTAAAATTTGCCTCTGGGGATCTTCAGACCACAGAGAATGAGGTGACATGAACTGTCACCATCATCTGTGCTCTCCCTGAGCTGCACACAGCTGCTGTGCTCTCCACTGCAGTCCCAAAACAAGCTCCCTCTTTCAAGTCCCCCTGAGTTATCAGTCATGTTTGCTTACCAAGACAGGTACCAGAAATTCTTTCCTTGGTATGGACATCTGTCCCAGGCCAGGCTATCATCAACCAGCAAACAAAAATAGCAGTGGAAGGTGGAGACAGGACAAGAGGGAGAGATTTATCTGCTTTCAGGGTACCTGCATCTTGTGTCAGCTTCAGAGCTGCTGCTCTGCACCTCTGCACAGATCAAGTCCTCCCTGCAGTGTCAGAGGCTGGATTTGTACCAAGGGATGTGTGACTATCACACCTGGGGCCATCCATTCTCACATCCTGGTTTAAAATACATGCAAGACGCTGGCAAAGTTATTAAGTATGGCAGAGAAGAGGGGCAGCAGAGCAGAGCACTGGCAGCAAGATGTGTTCAGTGAAGTGTGGGGTGTTTGTGCCCCAAGGGGGGTCAGTGAGCACGAGGTGCTCGTTGTGACCCATTCTCAAGTTTGCTTTGGCCTCATTGATTAATGAATCTTTCATACAAGGAGGGAAATAATAGAATTGTAGGATGGTTTAGTTTGGAAGTGTCTGAAAGGTCATTTTATTCCAACCCCCTGCCTTGGGCAGGGACACTTTCCACTGTCCCAGGTTTCTCCAAACCCCATCTAGCCTGGCCTTGGAGACTTTCACGGATCCAGGGACAGCCACAGCTTCTCTGGGCAACCTGTGCCAGGACCTCCCCACCCTCACAGGGAACAATTTCCTCCTAATATCCCATTTAAATCTTCCCTCTTTCAGTTTAAGGCCATTCCGCCTTGTCCTATCACTCTGCCCTTTCGTAAATAGCAGGGAAAGGGCCACCCAGGTAAATCTTGAATTAAACCTGGGTCACTTCCCCACCAAATTACTGCAATTGCTGCACCCACTGATTGCTCTCTCTGAATTGTGGGAAGAAGCAGCAGTGCCTGCCCAGCTTGGGAGCAGTGGGAGAAGGGATGAGGAAAGGATGTGGAGAAGCTGAGGTAAAAAGGGGTCTGCTACAGAAATGGGTGGATCCCTCTGAAAATGCAGTGGATTTCACATCTCTCACACTGAGATGGGTTCTTTGCAGCCACAGGCTGACAGGAATGGAGCTTGGGGTGAGTGGGGTGAGTGAACATGGAAGGAATGTCCACATGCCATTTTTTTCTGGGAATGTTGAGTGAACCAGCAGCATGGGACAACTTAAAGGACAAAATTATATTTTAATGGCCTTCAAATTCCAGACATCTGCACTCATTCTTTGAGCTTAGCTTTCCTACTTGATGCATTCAGTCACTACATTTTTGAAGTTAGACTTGTTGTCATCCTCCAGTCCAGACTCTGCTCCAAGGCTCAATAATTTCCAGCAGTAAAGACACACTGCATCACCCCATTAGAGTTGGAGTTGTACCTGTGGGAGAACCGAGCTCTAGAAGGATTTTAAAACACTTTCTACATCTGCTGAGGACAGCCCAGCCAAGGTGCTGTGGGACAGCTCCAGGTTCAGGCTGGTGGCCTGGCCAGCAGAGTTTGCCTGGGCTAACAAAGCAGTCACAGCCTAATGTGCCTATTTTTCCCCCAGGTGACCATCACATCGTCCAGCTTCAGCTCAAGTCCAAGGAAACGGGGATGACCTTTGCCAGCACCAGCTTTGTCTTCTACAACTGCAGCGTCCACAACTCGTATGTTCATTTCCTCTGGTACCAGATTCTCATGGGCACGTGTCCCTCAGGAAGATGTTAAAGTGTGGAGGTGACCAGGGCCTGGGGTCACTTCTGAGGGGGCCAGAATGGTGGGTCCCTCCTGAGATGACTCAGAGCGTGGGGACCACTTTTTCTACAGTCAGAGCATCAAATTAGGAGCAATTTGCCACATAATTGAGTCAAAACAGAATTGTGCCCTCAGCACATCTTCCCTTATCTTCCTATTACTCAGTCTTTTGTGGATTTTTGCCTCCTCATACGCACCTCTAACCCTCATCCATGCTGCCAGTCCCACCAGTAGCCTGCCCCAGATGGTTAACATAGACTTGAACCCTCCACCCTGGAAAAATAAAGCTTATGGTTCCTGCAGGATACGCACTGAACCCAGCTGATTCCCTCTAGACCGTGTTACCCATGATGTGAGCACCTCCCCTCCCTCACAGCTCATTTTCCTGGGGTTTAGCTCCCCCAGGGCTGCTCAGGAGCTCCCCAGTGGAGCAGACCCACAGGAAGGTGTCCTTGCAGCAGGTGGATCCACCCCTGAGCAAGGCTGAGCAGCTCTGTCCCCACCACTGAGCCTTCAGAAGTGCCAAAAGCAGATAATTACTGCGGCTCAGCAACTCACAAGGAAAGGCAAATCCTATTTCCATGTTCCTGCTGCTTTGACAAACAGTGTCAGAAAGCAAGTGTTGTGTGGGGGGGAGAGCAGGAGAGATGGTGCTGTTAAATATTTATGGCATGTTTTGGTTTCTTACTTGACAAACTATAATACGCTATCCATTTTTAATTCGATGTATCAGAGCAAGCACTTGTTACCAATTTGAAGAATAAGTTGCTGCACCGGAGCTGAGAATGGATTGGGGTTGAGCAAGATTTCACAGAGACAGGGGAGAGGGGGTGTGTCTGCCTGATGGGCTCTGGAGCTCTGGAATTTTTCTCTCCTGCCCATTAAAAACCCAGTGGCATGTAAGGACCAGGAAAATTCACTTCCCTTAAGTCTCCTCAAGGTACCCTCCAGGTACTGCAGCTGCACAGAATCATCAAATTGTTAAGGCTGGAAAAGCCTCCTAGGATCACCAAGCCCAAGTCAAGCAGCGCCACCACCATGGTCACCANGTGCCTGATGGGCTCTGGAGCTCTGGAATTTTTCTCTCCTGCCCATTAAAAACCCAGTGGCATGTAAGGACCAGGAAAATTCACTTCCCTTAAGTCTCCTCAAGGTACCCTCCAGGTACTGCAGCTGCACAGAATCATCAAATTGTTAAGGCTGGAAAAGCCTCCCAGGATCACCAAGCCCAAGTCAACCAGCACCACCTCCATGGTCACCGTTAAACCTGTCCCCAAGTGCCTTTTAACACTTCCAGGGATGGTGACTCTACCACAGCCCTGGGCAGCTTGTTCCAGTGCTTTTCAACCCTTTCCATGAAAAAAAAAATCCTAATACCCGATCTAAACCTCCCCTGGCACAGCTTGAGGCAGTTTCCTCTCATTTTGGCACTTGTTACCCGAGACAAGAGCCCAACCCCCCCAGCTGTCCTCTCCTATCAGGGAGTTGTGCAGAGACACAAGGTCCCCCCTGATCCCCCTTTTCTCCAGGCTGAGCTCCTTTCCAGCTCCCTCCAGAGCCACAAGGTCCCCCCTGAGCCTCCTTTTCTCCAGGCTAAGCCCCTTTCCAGCTCCCTCAGTGCTCCTGAGGCTCCAGACCCTTCCCCTGGACATGCAACAGCCCCTCCAGGTCTTTGTCACGGAGGTCTCCAGAGTGTGAATGACCAGGATTGTGCAGAGAGCTGGGTTTGGTTGCTGCTGAGCAGCATCATATTAAATTTAAAGGGAAGTGTGGTGTAGGTGCAGTCAGTGCTGTCACACAGCCAGGGGAGGTGTTTGCAGCTCTGACTCTGGGGCACAGGCACATCTTACAAAACCTTGTAAGATTGAGGGAATGGCTCTTTCCTGTGCCCAGAGCAGGTGATGCCCTAAATATGCCCTCTGCTTCCCAGGTACCTGCTCCAGTAGTCTTTACTTCTCTTCTGAGGTGAAGAATATGAGTTGATATATTTGCAGGAACCTCATCACCCTGATCAGAACTCACACCAATAAACCTGTGGGACACAGGGGGAGAAAATTCCCTGCTTCATCTTCAGTTTTCTGGCTTTGGTACATCCCAGTTTGTCTCTGGCCTCTGTGTCATGTGTGGGAGAATTAACCAGATGGGATTGTTGGTGCCCAGGGCAGCCAAAATATAATAAATATTTATTATTCCTCTCATTGCAATGATATGAATGCAATCTGAATTATTTAATCATATGAGACATTTGAGATGCCAGTGACAACCAGCCCAGGCCAGAGCAAATCCAGCACCATCCTGCTGGTGTTAGGTCAGTGCAAAACCCGTGTCCTCCTGCAAAAGCAATATTTTCCAGGCTGTTCTTCCCTCTGGGAAAGGCTGTCAGTGTTGCCTTGGACTGGCTACATAGGACAGAAGCTGGACAGAGGTAGAGAATAAAGCAGGAATTTATTAAAAACCTTCAATAGATACACCCTGGGCAGTGCAAGAGCCTGGCAGAGGCTACACCTGAGATGGACAATGGTCACGAGCTTTTTTGGCAGATATAATTTTGGTCTATTTGCATATCAGGGGTTAATTGTACAATTACAGCTTCAGGTAATGAAGTCCCATTCCCCCAGTTTGCTCCTCCCCAATTCACTTTTGTTTGCACTTTTCAGGCCTGAGGCTGTGAGGTGTCCTTGGCTCTCAGGCCTGGAAGGATTGTTCAGTCTGACCAAGCTGTGAGGAGAGCTCACTCACACTCTGAACGGAGTTCAGAGTTCTACACTGATGCAGTACGGGGTCTGAAAAATACAAAAGCTGAAACTTAGGGCACCATCAGGGCCCAGCTGGCCGAGTGACTGCCCTCTGTCTCTGTTCCAGGTGCCTGTCGTGCGTGGAGAGCCCGTACCGCTGCCACTGGTGCAAGTACCGCCACGTCTGCACCCACGACCCCAGCTCCTGCTCCTTCCAGGAGGGACGAGTCAAGATGCCCGAGGTAGGCAGGAGTGTGAAATCCCTGAAACTTTCAGAGCCTGCTTTGTGCCTGGCAGTGTGAGAAATGCCCCGCAGCTTCAGGGTCCTTCTCACTCCCTCCGTGTTCTTGTGGCTCTCGAGGGCTGGGGAAGGATGGCATCACAAGTGCACTCTGACAAACAGATTTACAACTCCTCTGTGGCCAGAAAGGTGGGGGTTTTTTTAGCAAATGGCACTTTGAACAAACATCTATCTCCCATGCTTTTCTTGAAAAACCATCTTCTTGCCAACTCACCTCTCTCACCGAAACTTCCACTGCCTATTTTTTACTGTCACCTAAAATTCTATCATTTTCTGTCCCGTGCACTTGCCCATTTGTTGAGAGGGTTCTCTGAACAATAGAAACCATTCAGTACCTTGAAGGAGCCAAGCCTGGCTCCTCATTGCCAACCCAGACCTTCACCTGGTCCCTGGCGATGGAATGTGACTCACGTGGTTGACAAAAGGTCTGTTCCCATCTCCAGCAGAGCTCAAAGTGCACTCTCACATTGAATGGTTCTATTTTCACTGGCCTCTCATATCCATTCTCCTTTCAATCCTTCCCTCTGCCAGCATTTGGAGCCCTGGAGGATGAGGGGAGGAAAGGCTTTGCCACCACCCAGGCATGAGTACCTGCTAAGCTGGTAAATCTTGAGGTGCTGATGGAAAGCATGGAGTGGTTGGACCATCCCATCTGCTGTCTCTCCATGAGTTTGCTGAGCAGATCAACTTGAGCATCTTCCCCAAACAAATATTGGTGTTACTCTGTCACATGGACCTGTGCCAGAAACTCCTCCCTCTGAAGTCATCATTGCTGGCAAGCCAAGCCTTCACCCTCTCCCTCTTGTGGTCTTCACCTTCTCTTGTTACACCCAACCTCCCGTGATTTTTTTTCTCTGTTGCCTGTACAACATCCTGCCATCCTGTGGGAAGAGGCTTCCCACTCTCCAGATAGCCTGGGCTCATTTGGGCTGGTATTCCTCATCCCTGGGCACGTCTGGAGTGCTCTGAAAGGAAGGTTGTGCCCTTGTGTCCTCCTGACTCCACCATTTCCTTAGGTTGCCTCACAAGTTTCTGGACTCCCACAGGCTCAGCCTTTCATTTAGGCCTTATTCACGTTCTCTGAGAGGATTTTGGGGTTTTTGCTTGTATTTCCTTGTAGTATGAGTTGCTGATTAGTGCAGGATGCTGGATGGATGTGAGACTGATCCAGAGGGACAGCAGAAAGGCTTTGGCTGCCATCCACAGTGTCCAGAAAAATGCTGTTACCTGCCATCCAAGGGCAGCCTTTGAATTGCCTCATGGATGGCTGGGATCAACCAGCCCCAGGCTGGGAATGGGAAAACAACCAGAGATGGAGGAAGGACAGAAAATGTCTGTTCTCTCACCATCAGCTCTGAGATATGACTTTCTTGTCACATATTGCCACTTGTCGGGTGAATCAGTTCTGTCTATAACAGGTCTGGATCAGCCACCCTGGGAAAGCCCCTGTTTGCTCCAGTGAGGAGCTCCAGCTTAGTCATAAAGCAAGAGTATTTATGATTATGGCACTGATCTTAATCACAGAGGGTTCATGATGTCCCAGGGTGATTTGTAGAAGAAATACTTCACCTTGGCGTGTAATTTCCCTTTACAGCAGGTTTTTGAAAGCCAGGCCCACTCAGTTGAAATATACTGAGTGACTTCTTGCTTTAGAAAGGGAAGCTGATGTTATTGTTACTGAGGCAAGAAGGGAAAGCATGAGGGGGAAAAAGGCGTTTTAACGCTGGAGCGGATTATTGTTGCTGTTGTTGTTTTTCCCAAAAAGCTGATGGTAAAAGTGGAGAGAATTAGCTTCTGAGATAGAAGGGAGTGGACTTCTTTGAGTTTTTCTTTGTCATCCTTTCTCTGCTTTTGACATCTGCTGCTGACCAGAGCTAGAGCGAGGCTCAGAGTCTGAGCACAAACCATTACATTGCAGATTCACACTCTGAAATCAACCCTGATACAATCCCCAAGCAAGAGAGCTCAGCCACTTCCTTCTGTAAATGGGCAAGACACCCAACAAGAACCGGGGGGAAACTGAGGCAAGAGGTGTAAACCAGTGGATCTGAGGGTCTCCAGTGTGACAGGGGCTGTTGAAACCACCCCTGTGTCCTGATATCAATTACCCAATGCTGATTGCACCATCTGTGCTGTCTCCATTCAGATCTGCTCTGATCCAGGGAGTAGTTTCCATGTCAATGTTTCTGTACAGGGATGGGATGCTGGGATAGCCTGCTTGTGTTGATGGGATAAAGAAATAAATCTTTTATTTGTGCTTTTTTCTCTCAGATGAACATTATCTTGTTCCAGGCCTTGCAAGGATTTTTTAGCTTTGTGTAGGGGAAAAAGAAAGGGAAAAATGGCACAAGCCAAAAGCAAGCCTAGATAACAAATCTGTTATTCACCAGGTTTAACAGATACATAATCATTTAATTACCTTGAAGAAGGTTTTCATCTTTCCCTGCTCAGCCGACGTGTGCGTGCGTGTGTTTTTCTTCCTCCCCCAAACAAGCCTTTCATTAAAAGGATTTTCATCTGCTGTCTAAAAAGGGAAGAGAAGAAAAGATCTCGCACCGAGGTATTTTATGTCGAGTTGTACGCGCTAATGACAGCAAAGCCCACATAAAAGGAACAACTGCTTCAAATATTCATTTGCCAGGAGTGATGGGGAGCCCTGTGAGCTGTGTGCTGGCGAGCAGCTGCCAAGGAGCAGAGCACAGCTTTGCTCCTGCCTTGTGCCAAGCCAAGAGCTGTCCTGGTGGCCTCCATCACCAGTGCACTGATTTAGCTCTGCCTGGCTGCTGGTCCTTCTTGGGAAGGTGTTTGTTGGGAAATGGGGTGGAAGGAAATGGGGGAAAGGATAATGGAGAGTGATGATGCCTGAACTGACAGGTATCTGAGGCATTTGGATGATGTCCTTCCTAAGAGGCTTTTAAGTTTTGTTAGTCTGGAGCGATCAGGAAGTTGGGCAGGATGGTGGTTATAGGTCCCTTTGAACAGAAAATACAATATTTTATTCTATTCTACTCTATTAGGTCCCTGCTAGGTCAAACTATTCTATTCTATTCTATTCTATTCTATTCTATTGTATTCTATTCTATTCTGTTCTGTTCTGTTCTCTTCTGTTCTGTTCTGTTCTGTTCTGTTCTGTTCTGTTCTGTTCCGTTCCGTTCCGTTCCATCCCTCCTCATCCCATTCTATCCCTCCCCATCCCCATCCCATCCCAATTTATTTGTTTAATGTCCGTGTCTCCTCATCATGGACTTTGCAGTAAACTCAGCAGTGCCTTCCCCATCCTGCTGCCCCCTCCCAGACTCTCAAAGAGGACTCAGCCCCAAGGTCTCCAAATCCCAGGCAGGTTCCCAGGCCCTCCCAATGTCCTGCTTTTTCCTCTTTTCAAAGTGCAGAAGGAAGTCACAGCACCCACCTGCACCCCAGGGAACTGGGTGGCTGCACTGGGGAGGGGACAGAGGACCTGCTGGGCCTCTGGGTGAGCGTGGCCAACTCCTGGCTCCCTTGCATCAAAAACCCTCCTGGTGCTGCATCTTCAGCTGTTGCTGTGGCAACTGCTCGGTTTCCATCCCTCTCCTCTCTCCAGCTTCACTTAACCCATCTAGAGAGGCAACTGCTGGAAGCCTCAGCACGGGGAGAGGAGAAAACCCATCCCTGCTCAAAGGAATGCACCTCTCCTGTCTCAGGGGCTGCAATGACAGCTGCAGCGAGGCCAATCCCAGAGCTCCAAACCCTTCCCTGGCTTGTCAATTCTCCCTTCATTTATCCTGGCACCTGTCTGTCATTCAGGGGAGGGTTTGAGGTGGAGTTTCTATGGCAACCACAGGCAGTTTGCTGGGCAGGGCAGGGGCAGCATAAGCCTCCCCAGGCAGGTAGGATCTGCACACATTTCGTGACACTTGCAGCACAGAGGGTTGGTGTTTAAGCATCTTTTTCACCCTTAGAAGGGTTTCCAAGCACGTGTGATGGAGCCCAGCCTGCTCTGCATCATGTCCAGGGAAGGCAGGGGTGATGCAGCTGATGGTTTGGATCCAGCTGTGCCTTGGGACTCCTGGTGGTTTGGCATTTCAGGCTGTGGCATTTCAGCCCCCGTCCATCATTACAGCACATTCCCAGGAAAGGAAATGTGTCCTGTAGTGGGTACAGCCTCTTCAGAGGGGGTGCTTCAGATAATGACGAGAGGAAATTAAACACAGAAATTGGAGGTTGGACAAAAAGCTCCCCCTTGTTCAGGGAGTCTTGTTAGAGCATGAAAATGCTGCTCAGAGCCAGTGTCAGAGCCACAGGTTTGATTTCAGCAGATGAGAGTTGAATTTCTGACTCTGAGTTGGCTTGGACATGTTCACCTTTCCATGCCCCTGATTCCCTCACACCCTCTGATTTGGGTAAGCACTTCCAGTTAATAGGTGCTTGTACCATCCTTAGTTCTTGGAGCTGTGATCTCACAGTGGGGGCTGCTCATGAGAAACCTTTGAGCAGGTACAAACAAATTAGATAATTTGCTGTTGTTTCCCAGTCATGGTGACTTGCACTGAGGTAAAGAAGAAGAAGAAGAAAAGTGTGAAGAGGCTTCTTCTATTATTTTTGGGTATCTTTTGCCATCTCTGAGCCTTTCTGCCCTGCAGTCATCCAGCTGGCAGAGGAAAAGGCTGGTAACTTGTTCTACTTCTGCTGTAGCTTTCAGCATGTTTCAGAGATTTATTAAATCATAGAACCATACACTTGTTTGGGTTGGAAAGGGCCTTAAAGATAATCTCATTCCAACCCCCTGCTATGTACAGGGACACCTCCCACCATCCCAGGTTTCTCCAAGCCCCATCCAGCCTGGCCTTGGACTCTTCCAGAGATCCAGGGGTAGCCACAGCTCTGGGCAACCTGTGCCAGGACCTCACAACCCACAGAATAAATAATTTCTTCTTAATTTATATCTTGCCTATCTAATATCTAATCTATTTCTGATAATTACGGTGGTGGATCTTCAGAAAATCTGTCCTGGTGCACAGCAGCTTCATCCTTTTTCCCTTCGTCAAGACTTCCAACCAAACCACTACTGAGAAATGATGGGAAAAGGCTGTTCTGAGAGCAGTACATCCTACCTTAATGCACACCTTGTTTTCTTAGAGCTCAGCCTCACCTTGTGAGTGACTAATCCAGGAGCTGCTCGTGGGATTTCGAGGAGCAACTCAGGGAGCTTGGTTGGAATGAGAGATACGAGAAACATCTGATACTCAGTACTGTGTCCCTGCTGTTTTTCATAACAGTTGGGCTGCTCATTTTTGTCATGCAGGATTATCTATCCCACAGGACAGAGTGATCTCAGAATGCAGCAGGGTAATGTTCATCTGTCCCCGCCAACGTAGCATCCTTGAAAAACACCAGGAAGAGCTTATGTTGTTTTGAAAGCCTAGCTCAGTGCTGTGCTATTGGAATGCCTCAAGTGGCCACGGGCTTTTCTGGCTCTCTGGATATCTGTCAGGACTGCTGGGACCCCTGTGGCACCCCACAGTCTGAGGGAGGAAGGACAATTCCCCATTCAGACAGTCCAGGGTGATGTCTCGGCTTGGAAGCCGAAAGAATTTGCTTTTCTCCATTGCAGCATCAGCTGCATTCACTGCTTTGGGGCCTGGCCAAGGAGGAACATTCTCAGGATGTTGAGGCTGCAGATAAGAGGTGAGGCTGGAATGTGTGTCCTGCCTCGCTTGGGGCATCTCCAGGAGCCCACACCCTCCTTCCCTGCCTGCTCTTTGAGCATGAGTCCGTTTGCTTTGGCTTGGGTGTTATCTCATGCTGCCGTGGATCTCAGGGAGGGAGAGGATGATAGGAACCGTGATATCCTGACTTTCCCACCATGGAAGCCAAACTATGATGACTCCCTGGGCTTCTGCCCTGGTTTCTAAAGGAAGTGGATTTTCATCAATGTGACCTCTGTGCCATGTCCAGCCCATCTGTTCCTCTGTCTCCTCCATTCACTTCCAAACTCACTGACCATTTCTGGCCTCGTTGGGCCAAAGTCTGGGGCTCTCAAACTTCCAGAGACTCTGGAGCTCTCAGGTTCCTACTGACTCTGTAAAAATGCACAGCTTTAGAGGAGAAATAGGCTTTCAGTCCTCTTAGGAAGAAAGAGCTACAGCTTGGGCTCAACCTTCATTAGACCTCAGAAATCCCAATGGGAGAGAGTTGTAACAGGAATGCCTCCCACTTCTGAGGAAATCTTAGCTGGAAAATGTCCCTTATGTGAGACCATTGTCCCATTTCTTGGCACTGGTCAATGATCTTTGTTGAGGAGTGACAGGTCAATGTCATTATCATAGAATCAGAGTGATTTGGGAAGGGACCTTAAGAATCATCTAATTCCAACCCCTCTGCCATGGGCAGGAACACACATAGAAGTTCTTGTGAACTTCTGATAGAACTCCTTATAGAAGGACAGAAGGCTGGCTGGGAAGGGTGTAGATTTATACAGGCATAATTAGACAAGGAATTAATTACTGTTTTATGAGCTGCCTGTGCTCTGCTATGTGCCTTCCACAGCTTTGCACAATCCACTTTTCCTGTGCGAGTTGTTCGGAAGAACTCTTACTTAACCAGGGCTTTCCTTTAACAAAAGACAGATTGCCCAAGTAAGTACATGGTTTTCTTGTCTCTTGAACTCACACCACCTTCCTCAATGCACAAACTCATATTATTTATGATTTCCAAGCTCAGGAAGCATCAGGACTGAGGCTGCTCACATGTCCCCAGTAGCCTCTTTCCAGTGAGCAGATGGACCTCATGACAAAACCATCGACTATTTTTGCCACTAGTCCACTCCCCTAATCCGGTGACCAGAAGGCTCCTGCTCTCTGGATCATTACTTCTCCTTCTGAGAGTGTGTCAAAGCAGCAAAGGGCTGAAAGAAAGCTAATGTTGTGTCTCTATTTAAAAAGGATAAATGTGGCGCTTGGATAATTATGGCAGCCTGACCTTGATCCTCGTGAAATAATGGACCAGCTAAGAAAGACTCTATTAATAAAGAATTAAAGGAGGGTAAAATCATTAATGTTCATCAGCAGTGATGTGTGGACTGGCTTCAGAGGCAGAACAGTCCTGGGTTAGGATCAAGCTCTCAACAGACCTGGGTCATTTCCCAGCACTGCCTGCGTGGCCTTGGGGGAATCACTTTGCTCCCAATCCCCAGGAGTGGGCAGCGAGCCATGGGAGGGAGGTTGGTTATCTTCATTTAGATCCTGCTTTTGAGCAGCCGCTCTCTGGTGATCAGCATCACTCCCCAGCCTTCACAACACCAAGGCCAAAGACCCAGGGCAGCTGAGCTGATGTACCTCAGAGAGAGTCTCCCAGAGAAACTTTGGATGTCCCATCCCTGGAGGGGTTTAAAGCCAGGTTGAAGCAATCTGGGAGAGTGGAAGGTGTCCCTACCCATGGCAGGGAGTGGAACAAGATGATTTTTAATGTCCCTTCCAACCCAGGCCATTTTATGATCTGTTGTCCCTCCAGCTGTGGTATCTGTGCCCTAATCTGAGCCACTCCTGAAATGTGCAGCTGCCAGAGTGCACAGAGCTAAAACAGGGCCAAATTTTTTCCCCAACCTGGCCACCAGCCCCCAGACCAACCACCTCCTGCCAGGCACCAGAACCCCTTGCAATGCCTGACAAAAGAGAGCTGGAATTTGCTCCTGAGTGCATGGAAGACTCTTAACTAGAAAGGAGCCACCAGAAGTGACAGAGATGCAAGAACTCAATTATTCCTTTGTTGTCTCTGCAGATGTTTACACTTCCCATAAATCCTGTTGCTTTCTCCTCATCAGCTGCCTTTAAAGTTCGGAGCATTTTCCTCATGTATTATTACTTTTGCTGTGCCAATAAATAAGCACACCATCAATCAAACTAACAACACTGTAAACTTAGGAAGTGTAGATAAAATATATGGTGCATTAAAAAATTCTTTGACCGGGTGAGCTTTTTTCAGAGCTGGTTTGATTGCTGCTGGTGCCGATGTAAATTTGGGGGAAGTATATCCAGAAATTTATGGAGCTTGGATTCCTGCCTACAAGGCATTGACCTGATTCCACTTTATAACATAATAACGTTCCCCAGCACTGTTCGTGTAAATTTTAAATATAATTTTTACGACGCTAAGAATTAGTGGTATAATAATGTAAACACAGTGTGGACTGTAACTCACCCCTTCTCCTCCCGCACTGGGGATGGAGAGCTCCTTGCTGCTTCCTTCTCCAGATTATCCAGGATCTGGGAAGCTCTGCAGGATTTGAAAAGGAACCAGCTTGGCAGCCCTGGATCCCTGGGTTTGCAGCAGTGCAGGGCGGTGACACCGTGTGACTGCACAGAGGTGTGAGAGACAACGTCAGGAAACAAATTCCAGGCAGTCCCTGCTGCCTCTCATTTGTAAACTTGCTTTTTTCCTGCATTTTATCCAGGTGATAACTGATTTCTCCAAAGTCGATGAAAGGCTGGGGCTTTTTTTGCCTCTGTTTTGCATGTTTTCCCTCTCCTTTTTCTCATTCCTTGCCTTCCTTCTCTTTCTCTTTCCTTGGTCTGTTTTTGTTTTGATGGGTTTTTAATCTAGTTCAATTTACAGAGCATCCAGATGCTGTGGTCTAGATATCTTTATAAAAACCCAATCCCTGCTTCTCAACTCTTACCCTCTTGACTTGATTACAGCAGAGTGGGCGGGTGACAAAGCCAGAGGGAGCACAGAGAAAACAGAACATTGCAGCTCGGCAGAGCAGATGAACAAAAGATGTATTTATTTACGTAATATCTGAGTAAATAGCATTTCGAGTTTCATTTCTTATGGGGTCCCAAAGGGCCTGAGTGAGTCAATCTTGGCCACCACTAAGATTCACTGTATGGTCATTTTTTTTTCAGGCAGGATGCCTTGGATAAGGCACAAAGATAGTTGCTGGATGAGGGATATTGAAAGGAAAGTCTTAAAAAAACCCCTGTAATGTTGAGGATAAAGAAATGGATTTTAATGGCAGAAGAAAAGAGGAGCTGGATGCTTTGAGTAATGAAGGAATTAGTGCTGGAATTAAGTAATGAAGGAGCAATGAAGGAATTAGTGCTGAATCTGCTCCTGAATGGAGGTGACTCCTACTCTTCTGGGAAAGGAAGGGTGAAAATCCACATGTCCAGAGGAGCCAACGAGGCTGGAGTGGGGCTGGGAGCACAAACCCTGTGAGGAATCCTGAGGGAGCTGGGGGTGTTCAGCCTGGAGAAAAGGAGACTCAGGGGTGACCCCAGTGCTCCCTGCAGCCCCTGAAAGCTGCCTGTGCTCAGGGGGGTTGGTCTCACTCCAGGCAGCACCGACAGAACCAGAGGGCACAGGCTCAAGCTGCACCAAGGGAAAATGAGGTTGGATATTAGGAAGAAGTTTTTCACAGAAAGAGTGATAAAGTACTGGAATGTTCTGAACTGAACTGAACTGAACTGAACTGAACTGAACTGAACTGAACTGAAAGTTCTGCCCAGGGAGGTGCTGGAGTCACCATCCCTAGGTGTGTTAAAAACATTCTGGATGTGGCACTTGGTGCTGTGCTTTAGTTGAGGTGTTAGGGCTGGGTTGGACTCGATGATCTTGGAGGTCTCTTCCAACCTGGGGATTCTGTGATTCTGTGGCTCCATTGCCAAGGGTTAAGTTTATCTGGGCAGTGGTGCCCCCAATGCCCTCAGCCTTAGGTGAGCTTAATTTCCTCCCATGGAGGATGGAGATCCAGCCAATGCCACCAGGGATTGTGAGGGAGGAGTATGAAGGAAAAATTGAAAAGGTTCCCTCCCCTGAATGCTGTGGCTGACAAGAGATGCACTAGTGGAGATGAGTGAACCAGTAGAAGGTGGGGGCTGTTGATAGGTGGGGGTTCATTGCATTTAACCTTCATGGATCTGTTCCCTGTTCCCACATGGAATGCCTATCATCCAAATAAACTCCTCTTCTGGAAACTGGAAAACACTTTGATGACCCTTTGGATCATAATCCTGGCCAAAAACGGCAACAGAGAGGGAAACTGTGCAAAATAAGGTTGGAAGAAAACCTATGCAGTATCACAAGGCTGTGAAACATCCCCACAGGTCTTTTCCTAGGAGATGAACTCGGGGTATTTGTTCAGTCTCCAGCCTATACTGGGAAACAGCACAGTGAAACCTCCATGAAACTGTAACTCTGGGTGTATGAAGCACCATAAAGAAACATAAGGAATTAGTTCTCTATGACCACATGGCCTCAGAGAGGCCTCCTTGTTCTCTGTAGCAGCATCCTCACGATGGCTCTCACTGGAGACCAGCTCGGGCTCAGTTCTGATGAAGGCCATAACATACATGTGAGAGAAAAGCTCCTCATATTTCTGAGACTTTATTATTCCTGCAAGCTACAACAAAACACATTTGCAGGCGCTCTATGAGGAGTTATAAATAAAGAAAATTAAACTACCATCGACCCAATGAGTACAGCCAATTTCGTGCAGTGTTTTCACTGGAAAAGCTCTCTGACTTGGTAATTGGCAAAATTTTGGTGATGTGAGGTGTGCATCGCTGCTGATACCAGTAATTGGCAAGGGTGGAGGATATTATTTTAAATGGACTGACTCATTTGAAAGCATTCAAGAACTAGAATGAAGCTACGCACACAAAATGAATCAACAATGATTCTCTGGATTGGGAACCAGCTCCCCTTAGAGTCAGGAAAAAGATTTATTTTTTTTTATATATCAAAGGCAAAAAGGGATGGGACTGTGCCCATCCTTGGTGCAGCTGTTGGCAGTCTACAATTTTTATTTCCCCTACATCCTGTGAAAACTGCTTTTTTCCAACCTAGGTGATGTCCACAGCGAGGGAGAAGAGTGAAGAACAAGTGCCTCCACTGCAAAATGTCCAAAATAACTCCTTTTTGACACAGCCTTCTGCTTGGGTCTGCTCTGGTCAGCTTGATGTTTTCCCCCCAAAAATACAAACCCAGCCAGGCACCCAAAGCTTGACACAGGCTGCAAAATGAGTTCTGTGTTTGAATCTGAACCCAGGGCCTGGTCCAAGCTCTGAGGTTTTATGCAGTACATCGCCCAATGAAATTGCCTTTTCCCCTCCCCGTTTCAATTAGAAAGAACATTAGGTCAATCAGATAAAGCCACATTGGGAGGATTTCCTCTTTATGGCGCTTGCCTCTTCAATTATCTATAATGAACTTCCTCACAGCACTGCGAAGCTTTTTATATGCAAACGAACCCTGTTTTGGGGCTGCCTCAATCACGGCTTGTTAATGAACTTGAAACAAGTGTTATCGGAAAGGTTACAGCACCAGTGGTGGAGGGGGACGGGATAAAGCCGCACAAGAAAGGCCAGGCTGAAGAGCTGGGATTGGCCTGCAGGTAGCAGAGTGGACTATCTCCAGCCTCCATCCCACAGCCCCCACCAGAGGCTTTTCTCTGTGACAGACATCAAGCGAAATGCCCACTCCTGGGAAACGGCTGCTCGGCGGCAGATAGGGCTTCCCCACCCTCCTGCCCCACTGATTCCCTCTGCCAGTGCATCTCTCTCTCAGCTCCTGGGGCTGGGGAGGGAAAAATCACGGAGAGGCTGCTGCCAATGTCTTTTCTTGTGCCAGGAGAAAGAGGGAGCTGAGGAAGAGCCCCCAGGACATGTTGGGCAGGTGATGGGGAAGGGTCGGGGGTGTTGAAGCCATAAGGTCCCAAATTGTGTTTGCATGTGGTATCTGCTGGTGTGGTCAGTACTGAAAACTCTTTAATATAGCTTAGATCACCTCCTTCTTCTGCTCTTTGGGGTTAATATCAGCCAGAATTACAGATTATACCTCACTTTCTCATGCTGAGTAGCTGCAAGCAGCCTTAATGCTGGTGTGCCATGGTACAGTAGAACCATTGAGCCCAAGCTTGGGAAGACTTTCCAGATGGTTAAGCTTTGCCCTTTTATCAAGAAAAATGCTTCTGTGACACTTTACCCATTGTGTTTCAGCATGAGGAGTTCCCTGGAGAGGTTTCACCACAGAACAGAACAGCAGCGAGGACAGGGAGTGCTGGGACAGGGTGTAGCTCCTCAATCCTCCACCCCCAAGAGTGCAGAGGGTGACAGTGATAAAGTTCATCCCTGCATTGCAGTACCCCATGGGCTTTCCACCTCCAACCCTTCCACTGTGCAGCCAGGTTCATGGCATGGCCTACTGAGCCTTGGCAGTGCACACCAAGCCAGGCCTTGTGCCAGATTACCTCAGGCAAAGAACCACTGGATCCAAGGTGGGGCAGCTTCACCCAGCTCCAGTGGCTGTCCTGGTTCTGGTGCTAGCCTGGGCAAGGCCAGTTGAAGCCCATCAGCAGCTCTCAGTTACTTCCACCATGAGCATCACCCTGGAAGTGCAGACAAAAAATCATCTCCCAGCCTCCTCAGTCTGGCACCCCCTTAGGACAGAGTCTCGGAGTCTCAGATCCTCTTTGGGACTGGGAATGGCTCTGGACTTCACTGCAGGGATGCATTGGGTGGTTACTGGATTTTTCTCCCTGTCCCTGGCCAGGGATGAGCTCACATCCTCCATGTGATGACTGTAGGCTCTCATAATTCTCTCCCTGGTTGGTGCAGATGTTACACGTCTAATCCGTTTCTTTATCTCCCTGAGCTATTTGCTTCAGTAAGATGCTCCCACCATCTGCTCTAACAAGATCTCAGCCTCTCAATGAGCCATAAATTCCACTTTTGAACCTTTCAGTCCCTTTCCCTACTTTTTTGCCCTGGATCAGTCACTTTCCTCTTGCCCACACCTACAGTTCCCAGTCTCTGCTGGCACCAGCTGGACCTGGCTTTGACTTTGGGCAGGGCATGCAAAGGTTGCAGTAATTTCCTAAAGAAATTATATAACCCCAGAATCCACGAAAGGAACATCTTGCAGTTGTCTGACTGTGCTATGAAGTAGCAGAGCATGGCCACTCTAAGTAATTAAGCTGTGCTAATTAATGAAACTTTTAATGCAGCCAGCTGTGAGGCAGCTTTGGGTGGCCAGAGCTCAGCTGTGTGAGGGACCCATGAAGAGGCACCACATTAGCAACCTCCACTTGGCATTTCTCCTTTTGTGAGCCAGTGGAAAGCTTTTCCAAGAGGTCTCCATGCTTTTTGTAACAGCTGTTTCTTGGCAGCTGGGTCTAGATCTCTGTAATGAATATTTTATCCTATTCTGAGCCAAAATAAATTCTCTTTTTGACTACCCTGAATCCATAGTTTCCAACAGGTCTTGCTGGAGCTGTGCCCTTTGTACAGTGGTGTGTTGGCTGTTGGGAAGTGAGGAGTCGTGCTCAGATTTTTGCTTTATTCACTTTTATCATGACCTTGTGACTGGGTTTAGTCTGTGGAGGAAACATGATTGCTTTTCCATTACCTGGACAAATGGAGCAGATATTAAAAAGCCCCAGGGGTGGCTTTCCTGGGTCCTGGAGGCTGAAATAAGCCAGGGAGATAGGGAAGGACGGTCTGTGAAAGCAATCCTTCCTCACCTGTTTATCTGAGCCTTCCCAGGAATGCTCCTTGAATAGCTCTGTAATAAACCAAGGCCCAGGGGGTGGCAAAGGCTTTGTAATCAGGCGAACCGAGAAGGTTGGGAAGCACCACAGGACTCTTCCTGAGGCTGGGAAATCCGTGTGCTGACTTGGTGAGCTGTCTGCTCTCTCCCCAGGACTGTCCCCAGCTGCTGCAGGCCGAGAAGATCCTGGTGCCCGTGGAGGTGATCAAACCCATCACGCTGAAGGCCAAGAACCTGCCCCAGCCACAGTCGGGCCAGCGGGGCTACGAGTGCATCCTGAACATCCAGGGCAGCGAGCAGAGGGTGCCAGCCCTGAGGTTCAACAGCTCCAGCGTGCAGTGCCAGAACACCTCGGTGAGCAGGGGGGCCACAGAGGGACACACGTGCCCACAGCACTGTCCCCAAGGGATCTGGGGGCGTGCCACAGCCCTTCTTACCTTATTGAGGGCGCTGGAGTGGCTTAGTCTGGAGGAAAGAAGGCTCAAGGGAGACTTTATTGCTCTCTAGAACCACCTGGAGGTTGTGATGAGGTTGGGGTCCGGCTTTTTCCCCAGGCAGCTGGTGGTAGGACAAGGGGAAATGGCCTCAAGTTGTGCCAGGGGAGGTTCAGGTTGGATATTAAGAAAAATTTCTTCACTGGAAGAGTGGTTAAACTCTGAAATGGGATGAAGGCAATGGTGGAGCAACCATCCCTGGAAGTGTTCAATGGAGGTGTAGACACAGCACTTCACAATATGGTTTAGTGGGCACAGGGGTGTTCAGTCAAAGGTTGGACTTGATGACCTTGGAGGGCTTTTCCAGCTTTCGTGACTCTGTGGTTCCAAGTACAGAATCGTGAAAGGCATGATTCAGGCAGGGAAAGGTTGGCTGGTAGCTTGAGACTGCCCCTTTTTCTCCCTGGACTGGCTGGTGCCACCACTCAGTTGTTACTTCTGCCCCTCAGGCTGGGCTGGAGCACCTCAGCCATGACCCACAGGCAATAATATCAGCTTGGCCTGCTCATATCCCCACAGCGCCATGAAAAGGGCTCCCACTGGGACAGGTGCTCATGTCAATGTGAGGGTGAAGGTTATTTTGTGGGAGTTTGAAGGTAAAACCCCATATAAACAGTCTGACACGTGCCAGCATGTAATGGGTCAGAAAAAGGGCGAGAACACAGAATCCCAGAATGGGTTGGGTTGAAAGGGACCTTGAAGGTCACACAGTTCCAAGCCCCTGCATGAGCAGGGACACCTGGCACTGGACCAGGTTGCTCCAAATCCCACCAGCCTGGCCTTAGGCAGAGTCAAACCTTCCTCCAGCCCTCACATGCCCTTTGAGGAGTCTCCCTGTCTCTGCCCACCTCTACTTCCCCACCTGAAGTGCAGGACCTATGACTCTCCTTGCAAGGAACCTGTGTGAGTCACGACAGTGCTGTCACCACAGCAGTGTCCCTTTTGGGGACAAACCCAGTCATGTGCCAGCAGCCAGGAGCCGTGCCCACGTGCAGTGGAGGTCTCTGCTTCTCCAGAGTTCTCTCCACGAGGTTCACATCTCCAGGATGAGCCATTTTCATTGCTGCTACTGTGAGATGATTTATTAGTCAAAGAACTAATTACAGGCTTTAGCCACTTCACTGCAGCTCTGCCACTCCACGCTGGGCAGTGCTTGTCACAACATATTCTGCTGCATTAAGCAGGGCTGAAGATTACAGGCAGTTCACACATTTTGCATCTGTTGCAAACAAGCAACTTCCCAACCGATGCTCTTTTATTTGTTGGGGGTTTTTTGTCTCCCTCCCTCCCATTTCTCTCTGATTTTCATTCCTGGTTAACGATCTGTGAGCATTCAGGTTTCAGGTTAAAAATGGACGGACTGGGAAGTTAAGGGGGTATGCACATTTTCTTTAAAGTATTATTTGAAAATGGTGGAAGCTAAGGGGGAATTTTATGGTCGTGGGCAGAGATTATATCTGTCCAAAGAGTCTTAACAGGCAAAGACAGACCTTTAATGACCCTTTAGAGTCACGAATTCTCTGGCACATATAGACATTCCAATGAATTATCTCAGGATCATTTCAAGCATAGCTGGGCTGAACAGGAAAGTAACTTCAGCCAGTAACTTCAGCATCTCACCTTGCAGAACCCAATAAGAGACTGATTTTCACAGGTGATGGTGATTATTCCCACACTACCTGCATGCTCCAAGAAGTTGCCAGTGCCTGGGACCAGAGAGGTGGAGTCTGATGAATCCTCAGATGAATTTGCTCATAGGATTCCTGAGTGCTGTGACAGCACCATTTTGACTTTAATGTCTCAGGGCTCTGCCAGAGCTGCAGAGGGTGGCAGGGCTGAGCCTCAGGCTCGTGCCAAGCTCACCACGACCTTACTGCTGAGTGTTGTCTGCAGGACGCTTGTTCTGTGTTTGGTGGTGGCTCAGGTGGATCTCTTTCTTCTCCAGGGAGAGAGACTCATTTGGGAATGAAATCAACTCTTTTCTATCCTGTTTCTGCCTCTTCTCTCCCTCTGCCCTCCCCTTTCCCTCTCCCTTGCTTTCCTCCTTTTTTTCATTCTCTTTTCTTCCCTTGTCTTTCCTTTCCTCCCTCTTCCTTCTCTTGTCTTTCCTTTCCACCTCTTTTCTTCCCCTTCCTTTTAAAGGAGCTTTGACTCTCTGATTTGAGGTCTTTCTCCTTCTTCTTCTTCTTTTTTTTTTTTTTTTTTCTTTTTTNCTCCTTCTTCTTTTTTTTTTTTTCCTGAGAAATGTTATTTCATTGTTGCTCGGGATTTGCCAGAAACTGAGAGAAAAGAGATGTGGAAGGGAGAGCCAGACAAAAGAAAGCAACATTCAGAGAGATACAAAAAGGCAGCAGAGAAGCCCTGGCTGTTTGAGCAGGTGGCAGAGGACACAGACAATAGGGAAGGAATGCTGGAGATTTGTCTCCATCATGATTATTTCCTTCCCTGCCGGAATTAGCATTCAGGCAGGAGCCAGTGCGATACAATGAGCCTCTGCTCCGGGGGTCACCTGGCTTTGGAAAGAGCTGTCTGAGCCTGTTTGCAAATCGAACCAACCCCCTCTGACAGGGCTTTTTTACTCAGCAGAGTTGCTGGAGGAGGCACTGAATGTAGCACCTGCATTGCAGGCTTGGAGGAGGTCCAGGGGAGGGTGGGAGGATGTGCCGTGATGGTGTGTCCCTGAAGGGATGCTGTCCTGCCGGCAGATCCTTCTGCTGGTGCTGCATGCTAGACTAAGCAACCAGTCCTGCCTGGTTTTCCAGCAGGAGCCTCAAGATCTGCCCCCTCTCACCTCATGCCAGGCACCCAGGATCTTCGAATTTGCCTCCTGCAGAAAAACTTTTGCAAAACTCGGGATTTTTCCTACTTTCACACAGGAAAAGAGACTTAACTTTTTCTCTGCATTTCCTGATCCCTCAAGATTTACACCAGGGGTCAGAGCCAGCTTAAGCACCTCTTCTAAGTGGCTCCAACCTCAGTTAAAGATGCTCTAAGGACACCCAGCTGTGACCAGTGTGTCTGTCAGTCATGTCACATCCAGCACTGATGGTCTCTGGGTGCTCAGCCCCGTGAGGAGCCAGATCTGCCTCTCTCCCTGTCTCCCCCAGAGATGTTTCATTTGATAACAGCAATAAGTCTCCACGGGCAGCACCAATCGGGACAATTATTGTTCTTGTCAAGTGGTTTGAGACTCTCAGCTCTGGGCTTTGTCCTCTGTCACACCACCCAAGGCATGCAATTATCACTCAGAGGGACCCTTCCTGCCATTCCTTATTGCACTCGTGATAGCTCTGCCGACAGCCTGGACATGGAGCGATGGGAGGGGAGGAAAAGCAGGGGAGCTAAGGAGACATATAAATAAGTAAGTAAAAATGTCAGCAGGAAGGGCTGAAATTGCTGGATGTATCAGAGCAGAGTGCAATCTTCCCAGTGGGAAGCAGTGGGAGCCCCAGCACTTGCAATCAGCCCAAAATTACCAGCCTTTGGCATGAGGAAGAGGGAGCTGGGGAGGGCTGACACACCTGACCATGCCATGATCAGTGCCATTACCTGCTGCAGTGGCTGATCCCACATCCTTGCTTGGTTCCTGCCCAGCCCTGGCCTTGACACACCCTGGCTCGTATCAGCAAAATCCCTGCGGATGTTTTTGTCTCGAATCCTTCACAGCTCTGTGTGCTGTGAGACCTGACGTGGTGCAGCTGAAAGCGCTGTGTGGCTCAGGGACAGGAGAGCAAGTCTGTTCTATTTGTCACATCATTGCACTTTAGCAAGAGATCTCCGTGGCATTTGACTCCGTGGTGTGGCTCACAGTGAAGGGAGTGATAAAAAAAAAAATAAAAAAATCCAATAGAAAGCAGAGCTGAGGAAAAAATGAGGAGCTATTCACAGAAATCATGGGAAAACACAGTTGTGGATGGCCAAGGGACAAGCACAGGGCTGTGAGCTGTAGAATCAGGGAATGATTTGGGTTGGAAGGGATCTTAAAGATCATCTAGTTCCAAACCCCCCACTGGGAATGCCACTCTTGTGCATTCACTTCTCTAATTATTATTTATCTACATTTAAACGAAAGAGGGACTTAAATAATCATGTGGACTCTGCTGGCCTGGGTGATACCCAGTTATAAAAATTCAGTCCCAGCTCTGGGAAGCAAATGATCCAGGGAAACAGAATGACAGTGAGCAAGAAGTTTTCTGCCTTTTTATGTCTGGAAAATTGATGCAAAGAAGGATTAAATTATTTCCACAGGATTGTGCAAAGGGTTGATGACAGAGCCAGGTACAGGAATCAATCCCTGGATTTGAGCTCTGATCACAAAGTGATGTCAGAGAAAACAGACCAACACTGAAATTCTGCTAAAATTCTGCTAAAATGCTGCTAAAATTCTGCTAAAATTCTGCTAAAATTCTGCTGAAGTTTCCCCACTATTGTACATGTTTGAGGTACAAAGGGGAAATACTATAAAACCATTCTGGATTTATCATCCTAAATGTGCTCAAGCCAAATTACCAAAGGGCAGGACGCTGCAAATGGTCAGGCACGGATATGGATTTGCACAAACTGCAGGAGCATCTGATACCACTGGAGAGTTTAAAAGGCAACAAAAAAACCTCATGGATTCCAAATACTGCTTGTGTGAGTTACAACAGCTCCTTCTAGCAGCTTTTTGCATTTCCTGAGGAGAGCCAGTCTGTGTTCCAGGCAGCACAGCCTTTCCTTCTCAGTCGGGTCCCCAAATTGCCCATAATTTTTCGCTTTGATGAGATAATTGTGATTAGAATCCAGATTGGTCAGACTTGGGGTCAGATTTACATCTTCTGAGATGTTTTGCCTGTGTTGGAGACAGTTGTGCAAGGAAAGGTGGAGAGACAAGCCCTGATGATCTGAACACTTCTCAGGAGTGTCTGGGAAGCTCTGCTCTCCTGGAGATCGATGCTCCAGCCCTTTTCCCCCCCCTGAAACACATTTCCATCTTATTGTCACAGCCGAGCGAGTCCTTTTCAAAGACTCCTGTTGAGTTCAGTGGGCTTTGAAGAGGGGTCACAATGAGTGAGCAGCTCCTGTGGTCTGAGGAGGACGGAGCATTTCCTCCCCATTCCTTTGCAAATTGCTCTGTTTCGCTGCCCTGCAGCCCACACAGCACCGGTGGGGTCGGGCACGGGCAGTGTGAGCATCCTCATCCCAGCTGGCTTCATCCTCGGAGCTCTTCCATGGGGTTTATCCCCTCACATCCCTTTCCAGGTCTGGATCAAGCCTGCTGGGTTGAAAAGTTTAATATGTGTTTGCCCCCGGTGCTGCAGACAGATAAGATCTAAAATCCCAGTCGATGCTGGCACTGGCATCTTCCATGGGAACAAAGGCTCCAGGAGATTCCAGCTGCCTCTCCCTTGGCAGCCTTGCTTCCAGCTAGAATTACTTCCAGCTAAATCCCAAAACACACACTGGTGAGGCTCAGGTGAGGCCCTTTTTAAGACATAACTTCTGACTTTAGGATGACCAGTTATTCCATATATATCCCATTTTTAACTCCCCATCAATGTTTCCAAAGTGCTGTGCAAAGCAGGGGTTCCTGAGTGACATAAGTTGGATTTTTCACCACTCTTCAGGCCCTCTTCTTCCCACTCCTGTCTCTCCATCCTTGCCCCCAACTCTTCAGGGCTGGAAGTGGCCAGCAATGTGAGCCCAGGCAGCCCTGCACCATCCTGAATCTTGCTGGCAGTGACACCCAAAAAGCATCACAAAAATGCAGATCCTGAGACTGGTGGGTCTACTGCAAAGCACCTCGCTCACCTGGGCTGCTCTTTGCCTCCATGGAAACCACAAATACCCATAAATTCCCTACAACCGGATCACGATGGCAGCATTTTGCAGATTAGTGGCTAATTGTGTTTAGTCTGTGCAAAGAGGAATTACTGTGCAAGCAGCTCCCACTCTGCTGGAATGGACAGAAATCACCAGCTCCCATTTACTCTGCAATTATAAAGCAATTAATGGATATGGGAAAACCTACCTGTAAAGCTCAGAGTTTTGGCCTCTGTGGATAACCACAATGGGACTTTAAGGGATGTGGGACTCTTTAGTGACTTTTTTGGCCCAGCCAAACCAGTTTGCTGAGTTATATTTAACCTTGTAGTGGGGAAAATATTTTCCTTTCCAAGTGTGACTTTGTCCTGCTGTGGATCCCAGTGGAGTGGGAGATCCCTGCTCTTGGGAGGGTAAATCCTTTTGTGCACTGTGGTCAGCAATAGTAGCAGACACAAAGTGTTTCTCCCCTTCTTTCTTGTTCCCTTCTGTCCTTTAATCAACCATCTCCTCTCCCACCGTGAGGCTTTTTGCCTTTTGGTGAAGTGTTGGGTGGAAGCTGCTGATGGAGGTGGGCAGAGGGGTGAACCCTGGGTGAACTGGCTCGAGATAAATCAAAATTTGGTGAAAAAAAAGCACTCAGCACCACATGGAGAGGGCCTCCAGAGAGCAGCTTCCATTTCCTTCGTTGGGGTCACCTCTGTGTACCCCGACAGCCCCTGACAAGCGTTTGTTTAAATCTGTCCAGCTCTCCCAGAAGTTTTTTGCAGCTTTTTAAGACGTATTTGCTGGAAACTGGATACTCCTTGCTCCAGCTGAAGCCTTTCTGTTTTCGAGTAGGGAAAAGTGATTGCCTCCTGGGGTTTACACATGAAACAAACTCTATCTGCTCCATCCCCAAATGAGAATTGTTTGGGTTTTGGCAGCAGTATGGCATTGTTGATTTACAGTCTGTTCATGATCTCCAGCAGTCCCCAGATCCTCTCCTGAAGCACTGCCCAGCCACTCCAATTTCAGAACTGTTTGCATCAGTTCCTCCTACTGAAAAATAGTCCCCATTTGCCAGCATTGAATTTCATTTGGTTGATTTTGGCCCAGTTCTACAATTTGTCAAGTTTGTTTTGAATTCTTAACCCTGCTGTTGGAGGTTCTTATAGCCCCTCCAGAAGAGTGTAATGAAATCATCCAAGTCAGTAGTGAAAATACTGAGTAATGCTGGACTCAGGGCAGTATTCCTTTGAAACGGCCTCCCAGTTTGACATGGAATTATCTGACATTTTGCATAAACCTTATGGTGGCCTTTCTTAGGTCATATTTTCCTGGTTTGTTTATGGGGATCTGATGCAGGATAGTAGCAAACATTCTGCTGAAATCAGAATAAATCACATCTGCTGCCTCCCCTTTATCCACAAAGTCATTAAGCCTGTCAAAAAGGAAATTAGATTGGGTTGACACAATTTGTTCTTGACAAATCTGTGCTGGCTGATTTTTATCACCTTATCATCTAGCAGGTGCTTATAAATTGATTGTTTAATAATTTGATGTACTTTCTTTCTGGGAAGCCAAGTTAGGCTGACAGGTCTATAATTACACACTGGTTCCATTTTCCCCCTTTTTCAGGGGGTTTCCCTGATTTTGAGACCTCACTCAGCTTCCAAGAGTTCTCCAAGACATCCCTAGTGTAAATAACCTCACCTACACACTGAGCACTGATGGAATACACAGCAGAGGCACAGCTGGATGGAAGACCCAGAATGTGTAACTTACACCCTAAAGTTGCACCCAACTTTGAAAAACATTCTCCAAAGCTGTGCTCAACACCCAAAAAATGGATTTCAAAGTTAAGGCCCATCACATGCAAACACACATCATGGAATACTTTTTCCCAGCAAAATTACAAGAGGGATTTGCTTTAAGTTGAAGAAAGGTTCAGATCAGATATTAGGAAGGAATTCTTGGCTGTGAGGCCCTGGTTGCCCAGAGAAGCTGTGGCTGCCCCTGGATCCCTGGAAGTGTCCAAGGCCAGGGCTTGGAGCCCCCTGGGACAGTGGAAAGTGTCCCTGCCATGGCAGGAGGGGGAACTGGATGATCTTTAAGGTCCCTTCCACCCCTATTCTGGGATTCTATGAATGTTCATCTCATGGGTAAAGGGACTTTTGTGAAGGGCATGGTTGGAGAGTCACAGCTTTGGGAGCATCCCGTGGCATTCTGGCAGGTGCAGCTGCTTAGGGAGGTGAGAGACAGCTCCATTTCTCTTGTTCTCCATGTTCAGCACCACCTTTTGCCTCATCCCATCCTCTCCCCACGTCCAGACACACTCTAAGTCTGGGTTTGGGGGTTTTTTTGTTTGTTTTGTTTCTCCTCTCCCACTTCTAGTACTCGTACGAAGGGATGGAGATTAACAGCCTGCCAGTGGAGCTGACAGTCGTGTGGAACGGGAATTTCAACATTGACAACCCAGCACAGAACAAAGGTAAAGAGTTATTTCAACTTGTCCTTGGAAGTGGTAACCTTAGCAACGGGCCCTCGCTCCCTACACTTAACAAAGCCGCCACCGTCTCCCCGTGCTGGCTGCTACACACTTGTTCTCTGCACTCTGCAAATTACCAATTTTTGAGTGCTTTGTATGCCTCCCCCCAGCCCTCCAATTCTCTCATTCCACCTGTGAAATGTGACTCTCCCTCCCACTTGTGTTGCTCTCCCTCTCCCTTCGTCCTCTCTGCCTCCCGCTTCTCCCCACATCCTCGTGTCTGGTTTTCACGCCCCTCCTTCTCCAGCTTTTTCTCCCCCTCTTTATTTCTCCTGCAGTGATGCTCTTCAAGTTAACGTGCCAGGAGAGCGGGCTCTCAGCTCAGAGGCAATTTAGTAATGAGCAGGGGAAGGCAGAGGGGGAGCAGAAAGGCTGCAGCCCTCCAGTGGGAGAATTCTGAGCAAAATAAAATGATAATGGTAAAAAGGATCTGAAAACCACCTGTGTTTAACCACCACCCACGGCACAGGTTTGATGTGCCCATGGCAGAGGGGGCTGCACATCCAGCCACGGCCCTGAGGCGGGCTGGGTGTTCCTGGGGATGGATGGTCCGTTCACATCTCCTCCTTCCTTCTTGTCTTTCCACCCTGGAACCTTCCACCCCAGGCAACCCCTCCCCTTGGCTGCCCTGCATTTGCAGCTCACACCTGCAGATTCTCTTCTTCTCACATCATCACCCCTCAGAAATTGCTCCCTCGCTCTCTTTACCTCGTCGTGGACACTTCCCACAGCACTTCCCACTCCATCTGTGCCCACCAGGTACTCCCACAGTGCTGTCACACCCCCCGTGCTCAGGGGTGGCGGGTGAGGCTCCCACCAACACCACGTTGAACCTGGAGAGCAACACAGAGGGCAACTCTTCTCCCCATGGCACAACCCCATCTGCCCTTCTCCCCCTCTGAATGGCAGAGCTCTGGCACCAAAAGCCCAAAACTGTGGGTTTTGAGAGTTAAATCCACTCAGCAAACACAACAGGCTGGAGATTCCTGCCCAGCCCTGGCATTCAGGCACAGCCTGTGGTGAAACTGCCACCCTGCCTCTACTCTGAGGTTGTTTGCTGCTCTCCAGGCTGTGCCAAGGTGTTTCTAGGACACTGCTGATTTCCATGGGCCCAAACAGTGCCATGGGCTGTGGGAACCTTTAGCAGGGTGGGTTGGAGGTCAGAATTTGGACGCTTGCCCCAGACCTGCTTAGATTTGTGCTACCATAAAATGAGCACCCCTGGCACAACATGGTCCACACCAAAAATGTAAATCCTTTCCTTGGGCTGCATTGAGCTATCCTTGGTGATGTGAGAGTAAAATAAACCTCATAATCATGATGATCATATTTTAGGACTGTTTGTGCCATGAACATAAAACAGACCATGGGATGAACTCAAGAATCGTATCTGGCACAGGCCCTTCTTGAGTTATTCCAAGCCAAAATGTTGCAAATAATGACTAGAAAAAATCTGGGAAGCAGCAGAGGCTGGTGGCTATCCCAGAGCAGTAATTTGGATATTATCATCATGCTTTTGGTCAGGAGGAGAGTTTCAGCGTGTGCCCATAGAGATACCACATGGAAGCAACACCACACTCTCATGAGGACACAGATGTGACCAAGATGCCACTGCTCTCACATCCAGCATCACCATGGGCTGGGTGGGGAGGCTGAAAGGCTAAACTGAACCAAACCTATTGAATTCCCTACACAGAAACCCACTGATAGCATCTCAAGCAGAACAACTCAGCAAATATGAGGAAATCCAAAGAAAACAGAGGAAAGAGGTGTATCCCACAAGGTCTGGAAAACATTGTGCTTGACAGATGTTTTGCAGGCTTTTTGAGGTACTTTTTGGGCACTTTTTTTGTACCCAGCCTGGAAAAATTAAGAGTTTCTGCATTTTTCTTGCATTGGCCAATATTTGCTGATGTCTAGGGGTAAGGTATGGAGAGAGAGAGCTTTCCAGCACAAATATTTCCAAAGCCTTTGAGCTCTGGGATTGTGTGTAAAGATAAAAAACATTTTAGTCACCTATGGATGCAGCAAAACAGAAGCACAGAGGGAAAATCTCCCAACATGCCCACAAATGAAGGAGAAAAAAAGGTCTGAGAGTCTTGATTCTGTCACCTTCACCTTCCAGGAGGAGAATTTTGCTATCAGTCCCCTGTGAAAGATAGGCCTCAGTTTCTACATCTGTAAAATAAGGTTAAATAACATGATCTCATTTTGTAGGAGGACTTCAATATTTTTAGGCTTTATTAGAAAAAGCTTGGTGTGCTTCTAATGACTTAACAGCCCAAAATGGAGTTAAGCATTAATCACTGCTGTCTGTATTAGAGTGGAATCAACTCTACTTCAAAGTGGGAAGCAGGCTGAATTTCTGGAGCAGAAGAAGGGTAAAGGCTGGCTGTGAACCCCTGGAATCAGCCTCATAATGAACCATTGTGTATTTACTGTTATCTTCTGGGATTTTTGTCAAGTGGGAAACCTGAGTGGCATCACCTTAACACAAAATTCTGGGAAGTTTCACACCCAAGTTTAAGCTGTGGGCTGGCCACATCCAGAAAATTCTTTCAGGATGAAGTGCTGAGTCTGAGGCCAGTTGTTGGTGACACTTTATGACATTCAGTCTGTGAAAAAGGAAGGGACTGAGGCCAAATCACTGCCCAAGCATCATTTCCTCCAGCCTCCTGCTTGTAGTCCCACACCATCCCGAGAGCAGCGTCTTCCCGTCTGCTCTCAGCTTCCAAAAACACCTTTGATGAAGGATGAACTAAAGAATGAACTTTATTTCCAGGATGTCCATGTTTCCCCCCCATTACTCACCCCCCTGCAGAGTTTCCACCCTGCCTCCGGCCTGAGCAGCCCAGAACACTTTCCCCTCTTGCTCCCACTGCCACCCCACACTCTCCTGTGCTGCCTGCATCCCTCAGGCCCTGTGTTTTTGCTGTCCCTGCAGTTCACCTGTACAAGTGTGGGGCCATGCGGGACAGCTGCGGACTCTGCCTGAAGGCCGACCCCGACTTCGAGTGTGGCTGGTGCCAGGGACAGAACCAGTGCACGCTGAAGCAGCACTGCCCAGCCCAGGACAGCCAGTGGCTGGAGCTGTCCAGCACCAAGGGCAAGTGCACCAACCCCAAGATCACGGATGTAAGTCATGGATCTGCAGGAAGCTGGGGGGGGGTTCCCTTCCCTCAGTTTGTTTTCCTGGTTTGGGGTTGGGTTGGTGATGGGAAGGTCAGGGCTGAGTTGTGTTGGGTCGGGAAAAGCCTCAGGCACTCTGGGGATGTGAGGCCACGGTGGCTTCAAAGGCAGGAACAGAATTCCATGTGTCTATAACCCAGGGCTGACCTTGGGTGAACACCCAAGGGTGTCAGAATTCCCAGCATGATCCCCAAACACAGACTGCTGGTGCCACCTGAGGAACCCAGAGCACCTGACCTGCCCCAAAAGGGCTGGCAGATGTGGCATCAAGCCCTTAGGAAACCTTGGCCTTCTAGAGGAGCAGCTGAAGGTGAGACAAGATGCTCTGGGATGTCTCCAATGGTCGGTGTGAGGGTAAATCAAAGGAGCCCAAATGTCCCTTGGAGCAGCCTGGCTGAGAAGGAGGTGTTGAGTGAACCCAGAGAGGTGGGAGCTTTGCTGACAGGAGGTCAAGCAACAGGGAAAGTGTAATTTATGTTTTTGGCAACACGACATGGACAAAGCCATGCCCAGAAAAAGACCAAACCCTTCCACTGACTCCAGCAGATTAAATCCTTTTGTTTGTCCTGCCCCTGGCTGATGTAGTGAGGTGAAAAAAAGTGTTCACAGAGCAAATGAAGCTCTGTAGAGCTGCTGAGTGTCCCCTTGGAAGGCTCAAGGAGGAAGCAGGAGCAACTCTGGAGTAGGAAAAGCTGGGAACTGTCCTATTAAGATAAAGAGAATGAGGGCAGGGCTGGGGGAAGGACTTGCAGAATCACATTGTTCTTCAGGAAGTTCCCTATTGGTCATGTTGAATGGACCAAAGGAAAAGCTGGAGGAAAGGTTCAAAAAGGAAATAAGGGAATAAGGAGACCATAAAGACAAGGAGCAGAAGAAGGGAGAGAAGGCAGGGGAGGCAAGTCAGGCCTGAAATCTAAAGGGATTTTTGCCTGCTGTCTTAGGATGCCTTTGCCACAATGCCAGGCACGTTTTCAGGGTCACAGGACAGGCAGCAGGACAGATTTGAGCCTTGAAAGTGAAGGCTCCATCCCTTCCAGCTGCCTCCTGCCTTGAGCATCTCCCAGTCACCAGTTACTCAACATGAGCACCTTTTCAATGTGGCCAGGGCCTGATTTACGAATGGGAGAAGTCAGGAGGGAAATGAAACAGAGAAAACATGGGGAAATGCAAAAGAGGAAAGTCCAGTCTCCACAGTGGTGGTTTAATAGGAATAATTAGGTGGGTTATTTTCTTAGAAAGCAAGAAAGGCTTTTTTAAGTTGTATTTAATTTAGATTCACAAAGTGTGGGTGTTATGGAAGAGCCCTATCCAGTATCTATGCCCTAAACCAGTATCTATGCTTGAACATTTTGGGAGAGCAAAGGCTGGGCTGAATCTGTTTTTCCCAGATATTACTGAAAATAACCCCTTTCCCTGTGTTTCATCCATCTCCCTGTCACTCCCCAGCTTTCAAAGCTCTCTCTCAATTGAACTGTTGGAGCTCAGTTTATTCTGATGTTTATGGCTCATTCTGATGTTTCCAAGGTGAAGGTCTCTACTTTGCTTCTATTTATCTAAGACTGGTAATTCTGATCCCATCTGAAGTACCTGAAGCTGTGAAACCAAACCCAGACAGCCAGAAAGGACAGCTAGACCTGAAAATTCAACTTTGAGGCCTTGAAAATCACTTGGAGCTGGGGGAGACATTTTAAAAATATTTTCAGATTCTCAGACCATGTGAAAAGATACAAATTGGCATGGGGCAGCTGACGGATGATCAACTAAAGCAGAAATCCAAAACACAAGGACCTGGGCGTGCAGAGGTTCTGAAGGTCCACCCACATTTCCCTGCCATTCCTTAACCCTAATCCTTCATCTCCAGCCTCTTTTTGAAGAGCAAACCCCTCATTCTCCACCCTGCAGCTCCAGAGGGGCCGTGCTTCAAATTCTGCTGGCATTTCCTCCACCAACTCTCCGAGCTCAAACAGATCATTGCAACACTCACTCATGAAATATTCCAGCTGCCTGCTGCAATCCTAAGTAGCTCTTGGAAGGCCTTTTTCTGAGCCATTAGCATGGAAGTAATCTCAAGTGACTGGATATATATTGCAGCTAATGGTAGGTCTGGAGCTGTGGGGTGGGAGCATCCAGAGCCTGGAGAGGAGCCAGGGCTGGATCTCTGCAGGGAAGAGGAGGAACAACACGTGTACTCACATTGTAGGGGCACTCACACCCCCTCCAGCACTGATCTCCCCCTTTCTGTACCAGCTCTGGCATTTACAGAGCCACTCAGGGAAATTAAAGGACTTAGAGACTTGCTGAGCCACAAAAACCCCCTTTAGGAGTGACAAGCAGCTGTTGATATGAGCAGAGACTGGAAATTAGGATGCAGCACTGGGTTTTCTAGAGGAAGCCGAGGCTTCCTGGCAGCTTTTGTTTCCCTTCCTGGATTTTCCTCTCCAAAACTGACAGGTCTTGTGCCATGTCTTTCACCTGTGATAGAACAGGCTCCTCCTCTCCTGCTGTGAAAACAACCTGGTAACGCCTTCCTCTTGGTTGAACCTATGGCAGAGCTATGACATAGGGTTAAAAAAATCTTCCATGTGATCCTGGGAGAATCCCAGGCCCTCCTGATTTAAGGGAATAAGGTGATTTTAAGGAAATAAGTGAGTTTTGAAGCTGGCCTTTACAAATTAAATACTGCCCAGAAAAGGATTCAGTGGTGCTGTGTTGGCTTTGCTCTAGGAAGTTTCCTGTTGATGCTTTTTGAGTCACAGCAAGAATTTTTTGAAGTTGTGCTTTAGACACCTTTCCTTTTCCCTTTTTCCCCTCTCCCTTTCCCCCTTTCCCTTTCCCTTTCCCTTTCCCTTTCCCTTTCCCTTTCCCTTTCCCTTTCTTCTTTCCCTTTGTTTTTTCTTTCCTGGAAAACCACCACAAACACCTCCTGGTTCCCAGCAGAGTCAGTCACACTCACTGAGGAGCTGGTTCACAACACCTAAAATTAATATCCTAAAGTTAATATCCTAAAATTAAATATTCCCTAGAGGTGCCTGGCTCTCCCTCCTTTTATTAAAGGTGGGCCTTCTAAAAATCCCCCTTTGGGTGGGAATTACACCAACGCTGGTGCCAGGCTGGAAAATGCTTGGGAGAAGCTCTGCTCACGCCAGTGCCTCGCCTTTCCCTGCCAGCCCAACTGCAGGGCATCGCTGCCAGCCCCAAATTCCTGCCTGGCAGAGCCAGGGGCAGGTGGGGACGGACCTGAGACAGGGAATTCCCTTTGCTCACTGCAGGGAGAGCCGTGCCAGCGCTGGCAGATGGCAGCCATGGCATCCTGAGCAGGGAACGCCCCGCAAGGGAAGAGTTTGAACCCCTTTCAAGTGGGCAAAGTGGGCACAGCGAGGAATTGGAAGGGCAGAATGGGGATAATGAAGGGCCAGCCCTGTGATTCCAGTGTTTTTCCAATGCTCAGGTGTTGGAATCTAAAATACAGAGAGTTCTTAGAATATTGGGTCTGTCGGCCAAAGTTTAAAATTAAATAGAGGCTTTAATTTGAGGCCTTAGAAAAAGCTTCTAAATGTAGATATTAGAAGCAAAAATGTAGATTTGTAGTTTAAATAGAAACATGCTAAACCAAGCAGAAGAAAGTTTAGAGTTTGGAATTTAAGATGTAGAAGTTGTTATAAAGATAACAGGTTTTAAAATGAAGAATTAGGAGTTTGTGTGTCATTAGATGATTGGTTTAGAAAGTCTGCACTGCAGCAGAAAGTATAAAACATAATGGATTATTGGGTTCAAAATGTAAATATTCTTGGTGGCGGTGTTTTATTAGGTAATAAATCTTTAAAAAGTCTTGTAACCAGAGGTCCTGTGACATTCTGAACCATGAGGTAGAGATGTGAGCAGAACTCACCCTCCCCGTCTGTGTAGAAGATAAGAAGAAAATAAACTTCAACATATATAGCAGCTCAGAAGTCCTGTCTCTAATTTCTACAATTCATAATTCCTCCAATACTCAGGAGACAGTTCCAGTGCTGATTCCCAGCTGGCTCTGGACAAGGGTGGTGGAGCAAGACCCTCAGCCACCACCCACCTCCTCCACCCCTAACCCAACGCCCTGTTCCTGCTGTGGCTTGGTCAGTTTTATTCCAGGTGCACATTTTCAGCTGAATTTCTGATGCATGACCATTACCTGCCTCCAGAAGAAAACAAAACCTCCATGTGCTTTGGGCTGGAATTTAGGATTTGAAGTGACTGGCTCAACCCCTTATGTCCTTGTCTTGTTCTTTCTCCCATTTTTCTCCACCGTGTCCCTCTCCTGCCTTTCCACAGCTCATGTCTACAAAGTGCAGAGCTCAGCTGCATCTCCACAAATCCCTGCTCCTAGAAAAAATCTTCTACTCACCTCTGAATGTTCTGCAAGTAGTTAAAAGAGAGTAAATGAGGTTTATATCTGAGTATCTGAAGTAGGTTTTTTTGCCTCACCTGTTCAGCCTTTATAATTATAAGTTGTCTGCTCTTCCATCTGAGAGGATTCTGCTGCCTGGTTTGATTGTTCCCCCTTTCTCTCGGCTGTTTCCCCAGATCAACCCCGTGACAGGCCCTCGTGAGGGAGGGACCAAAGTGACCATCCGTGGGGAGAACCTGGGGCTGGAATTCCGGGATATCGCGTCCCACGTCAAAGTGGCCGGCGTGGAGTGCAAGCCGCTGGTGGAAGGGTACATCCCAGCAGAGCAGTAAGTGGGGTGTGTGGCAGAGCAAAGGCCACAGCACACCTAATGACATTCCTACCTGTAGGGCCTTCCAAGGAATCCACTCCAACCAGAGAATGGAGGGATGGAAGAGGCCATTCCTCACGTGCAGCTCAGGATAATCCATTTATTTAATAATCCAGTGTTTGCTGTGTTTGGATTGCATATTTAGACGATCCTCAGGGCAAATGCTCTGAAGTTATCCTGGTTTTCACCAAGCAGGAACCCCAGGGTGTTCAATTCCAGTTTGGAAGGCAGCAATCCTGAAAAGCCTCTTACTAAGTGCAGGAGTGATCATTAAATCTCAGAGCTGCCTCTACCATGCCAGGCTGGAGCTGAGAGGAATGGAGCCAGACCCCATCCCAACATTTCCCGGTGTATTTAAGTGGATTTACACCACCTCAGCACTTGTCCAAGCTAGAAGCCACCACTTTCTAAAGAATAACTTAATCCACAATTTGGATTCTGGGTGGGACAAGAGAGGGTGGGGTAATCTACAGTCCATCCCCCAGCACTTTGGGCTCTTTGCTCCAATTCCATCTTGCCAGCACCAGCAAACCCTCCCTCAAACTCTGCTCCTGGTTGGTATTTTCCCCTCAGGATCGTGTGTGAGATGGGGGAAGCCAAGCCCAGCCAGCACGCCGGGTTCGTGGAAATCTGCGTGGCCGAGTGCAAGCCAGAGTTCATGGCCAGGTCTTCTCAGCTCTACTACTTCATGGTAAGTTCCTAAAAAAGTTCTCCTTGGCCCCAAACTCCTTGGCCTTGGTCCTCTTTGCTCCCACTGTCCATTGTCCTTCATCACGTCGAGCCTCCGAGCTCTTCGCTGCCGTTTTGAGTGCACCAAATTGTTCATTCCATTTCCTTTCAACATCTTGTTCTGAGCAAAAATAGCTGGTCTAATTAAAGTTTTAACAGCCTAATAATAGTCCAGATTATTAGTCCAGTTACAGTTCCATGCCGCCGTGGTCCAAATTAATACAGAAAATTCTCATTAATAGTTAAAATTGCTGTACAGGAAAGAAAAAAGAAGAGCTAAAGAAGGGAAAAAATTCCCTAGTATCTTATTTTTGGGGGGTGTGATGCTCCTGCTACCAACACCTCTCTGGTTGGAGCCACCAGTGTCCTCCAGAAGAAACTTTGGTGTTGCTGCTACTCATTACAACCCCGGGATCTCCAGCAGCATGAGTGGGATGGTCTTGACTGGGTTTCTTTCTCCTCCCTCTTGGACTACCCCAGGTGTTTATTCAACCCATCCACACCAGGAGCACTGGGATCAGGACAGACCCAGCTCAGGCTGCTGGTGAGCTCTAGGATGTGACTGGGGCTCTGTTTTGGATGCTCCACGACTAAACGAGAGACACCTGCAAGCTTCAGCTTCAGTTCAAGTGCAAACACATGTTGTACACTCAACCTGTGCTTTTTTCCTCCCTTCTGATGATGTTCCTTGTCCAAGAGACCTGATTATTCCTCTAAGGCCCCTTGCTGGGGACATGCAAGCATTGTCTGGCCTTGATCTGTTCAGATCTGTGCAGGTTTGAGATGAGAGGGCCCCTTTGTTCCCATCAAAAGCTCTCGACTCTTGCAAGAGAATGGGTCTCTTCTGAAATTATTCACATGCCTGAGCATTTCTTTATGGTAAAGGGAACTTGTAATGAATGCAAATCTCTTGGATTCCCCCCTTGAGCTACAGAAATTTCTCTGTTCTCTGCATTTTCCGATGTCACTCAGGTGTTGCAGTGGCGGGGGCAGAGAAAACACCTTGAGAGAAAGCCCCTACCAGGCAGCCAGAAGGGCTCTTTCCAGGACATTACACTTCAACGTGTCACCTTTGCTACTCCTGGAATTACTGTCTGCTTTTGATCATCCGTGTCCATCTGTGACAGCTTTTCCCTCCGCTTGCCGCCTTCCCGGCTGCCAGGGCACGAGCACGAAGCCACCAGGGTTTTCTCTGCTGAATACCTCGATACCTTTGTGCTAGACTAAAAAAAAAAACCAAACAAAAAATACAGACACTCTCCAGCCTGCCCATCATACTCCCTCTGCCGTGTCTAGTGCTTTCACAGTTGGAGCTGAGTTTTTTTGGCTTCCTCGGATTTTTCTGCCAGGAGGGCAAAGATGCTGTTGCAGGAATCTCAAGGTGCCTTGGCATCCTGCAGCGGTACAGGGCAGCTTGAAGGGAAAGAAGATGTTTGAAAACCAAGGAAGGGCATCACCTGGGAGATAAATGTCACTTCCTGACTCAGAGCAAATCTTCTGGAAAATTGCTTTTCGAGAGGTTTGAAGGAAAACTTGGTCAAAGTTGGCCAGTTGGTTCAGCCTTTCCCTGTCTTGCAAGAATTCAAAGAGATGATGGTTTGGACTCAACAGAGTATTTAATTTCAGTGTTTTAAGAAAGAAGTAGCTTAGTTTAGGGATGCCAGAATGGTTCTTCTCCACTTTTCTAACCAGAACTTTTAAATTCAAATAGCTTCCCGTTTGTTTTAAACTCATCTGTGATCAAAACCTGCAAATTGCATTAGAAAGTACAATAAGCCAAGAGGGAAACAAAGCTGAAATGAAATTTATGATGATCTAAATGAAATATATTTTTTTACAGTTATTCATTTTCTTGCTGTGATTATTGCCCCAGTCTTTCAATGAAAACAAAAATATTACATTCACTTCTCAATACACTCACTTCCAAATTTTCAATTGAAAAACTTCAGATGCTGAAGGAAGTTTACCTTTATTCTGGCTTTGGATGAAAATATTGTGCCTCAGTGCAGGTGCTGTGAGCTACTCTACATCTTTTCTGAGTCTGCGCCTCTAAAATCTTTGTTTTGGAGACCATTTCCCATCCATGCCTTTCATCTTTTCCCCTCTTGCTGCTACAGTGGAACCTCTAGAAAGGAAATCCAGGTGCACAAGCTGTGTTTGAGTCACATCTTGTTCTTCCTGTGCTCCCAGGAGGAATGGAATGGGAACCAAGGTCTTGACAAGCTCCAAGAGGGGCAGTTTAGACCCAGCTCTGATGGTGCTTCTCTGTGGAAAACCTGTGTGCAGGAGATACTGGAGGAAAGAGAGGGCTGGGGAGCTGAGGGAAGTAGATAAAATCCTAGAAAAAGCAGAAAATTTCCTGTCCTCTGTCCCTCTTTGCATTTTCCACCACCTTCCACCAGTGAGGAAATGGTGAACAGCCTGGAGTTTTGCTGTCAATGTGCTGTGCAATATTCAGGAAGGCCACTGTGAATAATTAATGATTGATCATAACTTTGAAAGCTGAGCCACAAACCCATTTGTAAAATTGGCTCCAGACACAGCAGCACTGCCGAGGAGCGTTCCTGGTGTGGCTGTGGCCTGTGAGGATCCTCAAAAGGCCATGGCTGCTTTATCTATCCCGAGGAGAGGGCAGGGAACCCACTCAGGGCTGGGAAAAAGCCTTTCAGGTCTTTAACTCAAATGTCCCTCTGTGATTTTTGAATCAGATACTGCTGCTGTGTAGGCTCTGGGCACCAGGCTGGCCATTCCCAACCCATTCTGCCCCAGGTTGGAAGTCACCTCCCAGGATCTGCCATCATGGTCAGCAGAAACAACCCACACTGGTGGGGGTGTCCATCAATAAGGGAGTTGCCATCAGAGGTTGAGGTGGTACCCAAGATATAAAGGAGCAGTACTGAGCATTTCCATACTCTTCCTGTGGTTTTGATCCCATTAAAAAAGAATGGTAGAGAATATTCCCAGGAAATCAGTCTCCAGGCTTGGAGAATGGCTGCAATGCTGCCCGGTGGAAAAGGTCCTGGTTGACAGTGGCTGAACATGAGGCCAGGTGTGTCCAGGTGGCCAAGAAGCCAATGGCACCTGGATTGTATCAGGAATAGTGTGGCCAGCAGACCCAGGGCAGTGCTCACCCCACTGTACTGGGCATTGCTGAGGCCCCACCTCAAATCCCGGATCCAGTTTTGAGTTCCTCAGGGAAAGGAACAGAGCTGGAGAAGGGTCTGGAGAGCCAGGAGGGCTGAAAGAGCTGGGAAGGGGCTCAGTCTGGAGAAAAGGAGGCTCAAGGGGGACCTTGTGGCTCTGCACAGCTCCTGCCAGGAGGGGACAGCCAGGAGGGTCGGGCTGTGCCCCCAGAGAACAGGGACAGGAGCAGAGGGAACGGCCTCAGGCTGGGCCAGGGGAGCCTCAGGGTGGATTTTGGGAAAATTTCTTGATGAAAAGGTTGCCAAGCACTGCCCATGGAAGTGGTGGAATCATTGCCCCGGGAAGTGTTCAAGGTGCTTAGAGAAGTGCTTTTGTTGTGGCCTTGCCAGTGTTGNGGGGGGTTGGGCTGTGCCCCCAGGGAACAGGGACAGGGAGAAAGGGAACGGCCTCAGGCTGGGCCAGGAGAGCTCAGGGCGGATTTTGGGAAAATTTCTTGATGAAAAGGTTGCCAAGCACTGCCCATGGAAGTGGTGGAATCATTGCCCCGGGAAGTGTTCAAGGTGCTTAGAGAAGTGCTTTTGTTGTGGCCTTGCCAGTGTTGGCTTAATGCGTGGACTTGGTGATCTTAGGGGTTTTTTCCAACCTCAAAAATTCCATGATTCTAAGTATAAATCCAGCTTCCAAACCCTCAGATGAAAACCAGCCAGGTTTAAGCACAAGAAGTGCCCAGCTCTGACAATACATCCTTCTACAGGGCTCTAAGTCTGATTTTCATGTTCTGTCCTTCCTTCAAGTGCTGCATTTAGAATGAGAGCGAAATGGAAAAATGGAAATCTTGCCGCTGTTTTTCAAAATGATTAAACCAGAGGGGCCAGGGAACAGAGGTGGCTCTGTGTGTGTGAGAGTGGGAGCTGTGGTGTGTGTCAGGTGGTTTTATAAACATGGATTAATGGTCTCCAAAGCTCAATAAGGTGGCTGCGTGATGTACCTGCTCGCTCAGAGGAGCTGAGAGCTTCAAGCACTTGTGTCATCATTCTTAAAGAGAGGGGGAAAGAAATAATCTTCATTTAAATGCATATAGTAGCTTTTCACTTGGGACTGAATGGAAAGTTTTTCTATTAAAATGCAAATGAAAGAATAAACTGTAACTCCAAATTTCTCCCTGAATATTGATGTCTCCTCTCTGCATTGTGGTAACAGGGTGATCTGTGCCTTCAGAGTGCGAGTATTTTATCTTGATTTGGGGAAGAAGGGAGGCTAGCAGGGTAAGAAAAAGAGTTTTGAGATTTGGGGCCTCAAAAGGAATTGTGCCCCTTTTTGATATATTAACACAGTGCTGTGTTAGGCTGGGAAAAGAGGCTCGGAAAATCAGCAGGGAAAGAGAGAAGGTGTTCAAGTGGGCAGTGCTGCTTTTGTGGCTGTGGCATTCCAGAGGACACCTCGACAGGAGCACCACCACCATGTGTCAGTGCAGCACAGCTCGAGGCTGCCTCAACATCCAAGTCAGATAAGAGAGCGATTTAGGGTCATGTGTGGGCATTTTGCACCAGGGCAGGTTCAGGTTGGACATCAGGAGGAATTTCTCCATGGAAAGGGTTGTTGAATGTTGGAATTGCACCAGGAAGGGATGGAGTCCCATCCCTAGAGGTGTTCAAGGAACAACTGGATGTGCTCTGTTCTGGTTGTCAAGGAGGGGATCGGTCACAGGTGGGACTCGATGACCTTGGAGGTCTTTTCCCACCTCAGTGATTCTGGGATCCTGTGTGGGAGAGGCAGGAACAAACTCAGATGTTCTGCTGAGCCACAGCCCTCCTCCATCCAAGGGGAAACAGCTTCCCACTGCCACAGGGCAGGGTTAGATGGAATGTTGGGAAGGTCCTGCGAGGGTGGTGAGGACAAAGAAGCTGTGCCTCATCCCTGGCTGTGTCCAAGGCCATGTTGGACAGGGCTTGGAGCAGCCTGGGATAGTGGAATGTGCCCCTGCCCATGGCAGGGAGTGGGACTGGGTGATCTTTAAGGTCCCTTCCAACCCAGACCATTCTGTAATTCTGAGAATCAATAAAGTTGAGTGATCTTTACAAAACCAAACAATTTTCATCATTTGTGAGTTTCACAGTTTGGAGGTGGAGATTCCCCATTAAGATCCAATCAAACCAGTTCACTGCCTGAGTTATCCTGCAGGGCTGGTGTGTGACAGCAAAGGGACCCCTGAGCTGTGCCAAACAAGCAGTGGAGATGAGAGATTGTGACCCAAGGTGCTCCAGGCATGGTCCTGTCCTTATAGGAGTATTTCTGTGTGGATACAAGGGCAGATGTCATTTTGGAGTGCTGAGAACAGACTGGGGTTGGGTCTGAACCCATCCCACCAAACCTGGCATTCGAGCAGAGTCTCTGACAGGACTGGTGTCACTCCAGGCTCCTTTATCAGCCAGAAGACATGGCCAGCTTCAGGAGTCACGATTAATCTTTGGGGGTGCCTCCTTCTCTGCACCACTAACAGGAGAGGGAAGGTCCCTCTGCTCCACTGCTGTGTTTCCAACACCTCCCTTTGTCTCCACAGACCCTGACGCTCTCTGACCTGAAGCCGAAGCGAGGACCAGTGTCGGGTGGCACCCAGGTGACAATCACAGGCAACAACCTCAACGCTGGCAGCAACGTCATTGTGACCTTTGGGCGACAACCCTGCCTCTTCTACAGGTACAGATGAGCCCTTCCTGCTGCTCATGCCTGAGTGTGAAAGATTAAATGCCAATTAAAGTCAGGAAACTTCTCCTGCAGCCCTGACGCCTTGTCCCTCAAGCGCCTCCTTTGCTCGTGGTCACGTCTGTACTGCAACAGGACTTGTGCATTCTGCACCATGCACAGCCTTATTGGCCATATTTTGGAGAGAGAAAATAGGATTTATTTCATTGTTTTGACTGGTATTTGATGTGCTTTTTCCCGTGGCCTCTTGTCAAATTTCAGTACAATTCTCCACGGTCCTGCGCTCCGCTACTTGCTCTGGGAGTGAGTCGTTTAAAAGATTCATTTTCGTGTCCCTGCTTTAGTAGGGGTGACAAAGAAAATCTGACAACATCAGTTCGAAGTACTAAACCACCTCGCTTTTATCCCAGAATAGTCCTGTAGTGCTAAGAAATGGATGATTTGCAACATTTTAGCTCTGTGTTGGCTCCTGTTCAATGGCGCTTCAGAGAGGCTTAATGTCAGTGTTACCTGCTGGATGTTCCCTGATCCCTGTGAGAATGAGTCTGAATCCCATTCCCAGGGGCTCCCACAGCTCAAAACTACCGAGGGCAACACATTTTGCTGCCAGTAACGATGGAGGCTGAAGATGAAGTTGGCACATTTCTCCCAAATATGTCCTTGGCAGAGGAAGCGCTCATTCACAGGAGACCTGGGAGCGCTGCCCTGGGGCGATGCCCTTCCCTCTCCTGGCTGTGGGGATCCTCTTTAGCAGCCTGTCATGGCTGTGGAACGATCCAGCATCCGAAATTCAGCAGGGTGAAGGCACAGTCTGTGATTTGAAGTGCCAAGTGGGAGCCACAGCTGCTTGGAAATGCTCACTAAAGACTGGGGAATTTTAGGAGGGACTGTACACTGTCTTTTGGAGGAATTTAGAGGGCATTGGGAGGGTGCAGTCATTGAAGGTGACTTACACCCCCATTTTAGGGGTATAAGATGAAGCTGCATCACAAGTCACAGGATGGGGAAGATTGAGAATGTTTGGTGCCTGGATTTTTGACTCATTTTGAAAGGAATGCAGACCTGGAGCTGGTTTTGAGCCCTGCCAAAAAGGAAAAGTTTATGCAGAATCCTCTTTAAACATAATCATAAAATGCTTCCCACTGTATTAGCACTTCCAAAGGTCCCAGGTATGCTGCAAACTGCACTTAGACAAGACTTACAGTCCTAATGCAAAGTAAACTTTATGATCCCAGACTGCAAAGCTGAGGTGCAAACTCCCCTTTTACGAGCTGCTGCTGCACATGTCTGCAGGCAGGAAGGAAACATCCATCAGATATTTAATCACAGAGAAATACTTCTGGAGAGAGGCCTGGTTTGAACTGCCGTTGGGGTTCAGATTTTACTCTGAGTCCTGAGAGATGAGGGCTCTTGTGGTTTTATTTAAACCAATGAAAAGGCAATGCCACTTCCCCAGACGCTGCTACGGGAACATAAATGGCTCACGCAGAGTTTCACCTCTTCGGTGCAAAGGTTTGGCCCATGGGACATAAGAATAAATGGTTGGGCTCTTTTTGTCACCATTTTGCTGCTGGTAGCACCTGGCTCACATTTACTTTCTCCTCCTCCCAGGAGATCCACCAAGCACATTGTCTGTAACACCACGGCCTCCTATGAAGGCTTTGAGAAGGTGAAGGTGTCCGTGAGAGTGGACAAGGCCAAGATCCATCAGGAGCTGCACTATGAATATGTAGAGGATCCCACCATCCTGAGGATCGAGCCTGAGTGGAGCATCTTCAGGTGAGTATCCCAGGGGAACCCTCCCCAAAATGTTTTTTTAAAGGAGCGCTGCTCTGTTATCTTTGGTCCTTGGTGTAGAAAACTGATTTCTTGTGCCCACCAAGAATTTGTGCAGAGATACCTCCCAGAGCCAATAGATCCCTTTGGGTGGATTACAGTGAAATGAAGTTGAATGATCAGTGTTTGTAAATATAGAAATATATATATGTATATGTTTATTTTAGAATAATTTGGTTGCAGGGGAAAGCACACATAGCCATTTTGGTTGCTATTATCTCTAGCAATATGAAAATACAAAAACCTAAATAGGAAAATGCACAAGAAGGAAAAGGAAAGGATGAGAGTAGAAAGATTTCACCATTCATAAAAACTTGATCATTGCAATTTCGATGTCTGTTGGTTCAAGTGATGGCCACAGACTGGATCCATCAGGTGACAAGGGGCATCCCAAAGAAGTGATGAAGAAAATCCCCAGAACACAACCTCTGTTGGGTTTATACTCAGGTTCAGGCGGGAACACCCAGCAGGGAATTTCCCTCTGGATGATGGAAAGTTGTGGATCAGGGATGTCTGGATGATGCAATGTGGTGGATCATGAGCTTTTGACACCCAAGTTGACACAGCTGCCTCTTGCCCAGCTGGTTCCATTGTGTCTCATCACTCCATTATGTCCCATCATGGCCCATCAGCAGCGTGAGCACCTTCAGGCTCCGTGTGAGTGTCCTGGCACTGCCCTGGGCAGGGGAGTTATCACAGCTGAGTTCACTCCACAAGGACAAAGCTCCCACCTCCCAGAGTTCTCCTCTTTCCTTATCTGGTCCAACACCATCTGCAGCCTGAGCTGGGCTGTGCTTGCCCCTGGAACTTGGTTGGTGCTTTGCCCATGGGCAGCTTGCCCTGAGTGTTTGAGCCACCAGCATCCCAGTGCCTCTTCCAGTCTCACATTCTCCTCCCTACACCTGGGAGGACTGGAGAGCAGTATCACATTTATCTTATCCCAAGTTCCCTCCACACTCCAAATTCCATTTCTGTTGTATTTGGGGAGGGGTGGCTTCAGTGGTCACAGACGAGCAGCTCCTTCTTTGCAGTTTGCTATGGTGGGCAAAAGCCTTTACATGATTTTAACAATATTTAAGCCACAAACCATTTCATTCTCTCTCACAGTTTGCAAGCTGCAATTCCTACCTTTCCCACAGCCCTCATGGACTTGAAATTTCCACATTTCCCACAACATTCATGGACTTGAAATTTCTGCATTTCCCCCAGCCCTCATGGACTTGATGCCTCAGGACTAAGCTCTGCCTGTTTGGCCACGGTGTCTGAAAACCCCAGGGCTCTGTCCCCAGATGAAACACAACGAGAACCCTGCTCCCTGCCCTATCCAAGAGCCTTTCTCCTCGTTAGGGATCCCTTTTTCTCTTCACCCCCTTGATGCTGCTTTGGTGAATTCACAGGGTTCACATGAAGGGGCCTGAGAGCAGCGTTTGCCCTGGTTGTGGAAGGCATCAAAGTGATACCCAAACTCTCAGAAGCCTGGAGAAATGGCCTCAGGAAGGGAGAAATTGGTCATTAAATGCACTGGTATTTCCTTGAAAAGATACAAAATAAGAAATCTTCGTCTCCCCTCATTCATCCATGGCAGCTCTCTGCTTCCCTGTCAAATTGGACTGATTGGAGTCCCTGGGGATTAGGAGCAGGGCTTGTAAATCCCCCCAGTTCAGCTCCCATCCCAAAGATGTTTTCACAAATCAATTAGTGCCTTTAATTACCGTGAGGGAATTTTCTGATTTAGCCGGATTGAGTCTTTGCACATCGGGCTTGAAGCTTTAGTGTCGGGATTTTCCATCTGGGGCTTTTATTTTCAGTCAGAGTCCAGGTTATCAGTGAAATGAGAAATCACTTTACTGCCTTATAAAGCGAGTTCAGTGCTGCTTAAAGGGTGCAAGATTGACAACCTAGCAGAGTGAATTCCCAAATATCCCCTGGGAAGCTGCAGCTCAGGGACCTTCCTCCAGCTGGCCTCAGGTGTGGCTGGGAGGTGAGGAGTTCCCCACAGCCTGCTTGCTCTTTGCTTTCTCTGCTGAAGCTGCCAGACAGGTGAAGGAGCAGCCAAGGAGATGCCTCAGGCGTGTTAGCAAAGTTTTGCCCAGCCTGGAGGCACAGGGACTCTGTGTGCCATGGCTGGATGAATGGGATTTCCCATCCCAAACCCAAAAATAATGGAAATAAGGGTGAAGTGCTTGATTAGGGGGTACTGGATTATTTGTGGGGCGTGTAGCTGCAGGGATGGATGGCTTGGACTGCACTTGTCTCATCACTCATGGAATTATTAAGGCTGGAAAAGACCTCTAAGATAATTGACTCCAGTTCTTAACCCAGCACTGACATGTTCACCACCAAAATGTGTCCCCAGGTGACACATCCACACGGCTTTGGAACACTTCCAGGGGTGATTTGAGCATTCCCAGTGATGGAGCATTTTGGGGTACAACCTCTCCCCTTTGCTTTCTTCAACTGAAATCAAGAAGAATCAACTTGAGCATGAGCAGAATCATTTAACAGATCATTTAACCAGACCTACCCAATTTCATCCTCCATCTAAAGCACTTTTGAGTCACCCAGAGGTGCCCAGCCTTAGAGAAAGATGGAATATCCAGGATTACAGTGGGGGTTTGGGGTGTCAGGGACAGTTTTAGGTGCTGTAACTCTGGGGCTGAACTGTTTCCAGGGAGAGATGATTGCCACTAAACCAGCTTTGAAAAACCATTGAATGAATGTACCAAGCCTGGCTTAAAACCTTTTCAAGGGCTATTTTTCAAGACAATAAAGAAAATATTACTGCTAATTTACTTCCAAAGCCAAAAAAAANNNNAAAAAAAAAAAATATCTTGTAATTTCTTTCCAAAGCAAAAAAAAAAAAAAAAAAAAAGAGTCATGCTGGGCTGGCAAGTAAATAAAATTTTATGAGGCTCCATTATACTTTTTGATCTGGGTCTGATTTGAGTTACATCCAGCAATTACCTGAGTCTGCAAGCAGAAAATGATATTCAGGGTCTTTTGGGGCAATAAACAGTTAAATTCTGAGAGCTTTTGGCACCTCTGTTATTTCACTGGGCAGCAGCAGGTCTCCAGGCTCTGCTCCCACCTGGCTGAGCATCCAGATCCAGGCACAAATGCCAATGGCTGGTGATTTTCAAGGCAAGAAACAGTTTTATTTACTTTATTTTCAAGCCAGAGAGGGTCTGGGGGTGATTTTAAGTCTTCAGCAAACAAAAAACTGCTTTACTTTTTTTTTTTTTTCCCTCTCTCTGGTCAGATGCTGTGGCTGTGTTTATTACCTGTGGTCTGAGCCTGCAAGCTCAGATTCCAACCCAAACAGAGGATTTTTAACATGTGGGTTTAAAACTGTGTGCACAGATTTGGTTGATTAAATAGAAGGATTTGTGTTTATATAGACACACATACCTGTAGGTGTGTTCACACATTGGATTTTTGTGGAACATGTAAAACTTGCAGCTGAGTAAAGATATAAAATCCTTTCTAGTTTGAATCAGGAGAGATTAATTATATTAGTAATGGTATTATTATTAGGTTATATAATAATAGCAATAAAAATAATATTTTTTATTATTAATATAAAGGCTTACAGCCAAAATTCAGAAGATCCAGGACAGAGGAGAATGAACAATTCGGTTTTTACACCTCTGGGTTTTGAAGAATGAGCTCTCCCTGGATGATGAATCTTCACAGGGAAAATGAATTTTGGGGAGAGGATTTTTTTTCTGTAAGGCAGGGAAGGGAAGATCTCTTGTAAGCAGATGTGTGACTTCAGCAGGGCCCCTTGTGCATTAAAAAAAACCTCAATCTCAAAGTCTTATGGAAACAGCAAAATGTGGGTTTGATCTGTAAAATTCCCATTAGCAATTTCCCATCACAGCTGATTATTTCAGAGAGAAAAAACCTGAGACACTCTGCAAAACTCAAGGTCAGATGTTGCCCTAACCAGGGACCAGTCCAGTCTTTGAGTGGCAGACCATGAGGAGCCTCCCAGGGAAGTGTCCCAGGAGTATTTGCTGGAAGATGTGGTTGTGCCAATTCCCTTTGGATAAACCCAAACTGTTGGGTTCATCAGAGTGGGAGCTACTGGAGGGGCTGGAGCAGAGCTCACCCAAACCTGGCAGCTACCCTTTGTATGTTTGCCTTCATTCCTGCCTCCCCATCTGATTAATAATGGAAGATAAATGAGGAACACTGAAAACAAAGGTCAGAAACGGGGGAGATTTGTTGCCTTCTTCCTCACAGGGTGTTTATTCTCTGGTGTTTTCTCATTTATAATGCACATGCTTCACCTTTCCTGTATACCTGGAGGCAGGAAAGGGATTCTGAGCTTTCTTTTCACAATCCCATTGATTTGCACATGGCCTCCCCTTCCCCAGCAGGAAATAAACTGCATCCTGGACTGTTTCCAAAGGGAGTTATAGAGGCAGGTGCTGAAACTGCTGAGAGCACTCCTCACCCTGGGAAACCCTCAGAGATGGGGTTATGTGAACCCTGCCAGGTGAAGGCTTTGCTTTCTTGGATAACTCTTCTCCTTCCAGCCCAGGATCACTCTGCCCCCACCTCATGCTGCAACAGCAGAGCTCACCCTGATAGATCAGAGCTGCTTTAATTTGGGATGGCCAAAGCTGCCTGTGCTGAACCCTTCTCCTAAATGTGGTGTTCAGAGCCAGCCCTGTGAAGCCTGGGAATGGTCCTTTGCAGTTTCCTTCCTCCTTCCCCTGCATTCCCTGAAGTCCCACGGAGCTGGCTGCAGGGGAAAGGAGAGAAGGGTGTTTCTGAGAGCTGTTTCCTTGTGGTGACAGCGACTGCAGGGTGTGGGGAGGGCTCCAGCCACGTCTCCCCAAAAAAGTGAGAAAATCCACCAGATGCCTGCAGGCTGTGGCTTGTGGGAGTTGGCTTTCTCAGGAAATTGGCCTTTGAGCAAGGGGACACAGGGACTGGGAATCTCTGTTCATGTTGGATCATTGATCTTCCTGGGCCACTGCGTGGAAACCAGGCCAGTGCCTGATGCACACCAAAGCTGAAGATTTGGGCTCAATTTCTTCTAATTGCTGCAGGGCTGGGTTCCCTGGTGGCACCAAAGAGTTCACTGGAGTGAAATTGTTGTAGGCAGGGTGAGGTTTGATAGCAGGGTGGATATGGGGCTGTAGACCTCAACCCAGAATCCTCAAGAGCTGTTTCCATGGGACTGTGTCTGTGAGGGATTTTTGGGTAGAAAGAGCTCCCTGGGAAATGGGCACAGCCTCAAAGCTGCCAGAGCTGCAGGAGTGTTTGGACACTCTCAGGGATTTTTGGGGTGATGCTGCAGGGCCAGGAGTTGGTCTGGATGATCCTTGTGAGTTCCAGTTCAGGATATTCTATAATTCTCTGACTGATGGAGGTGATACAGGAGATACAGCCTGTGGACCATTTAAAAAACCCTATGTTAAATCTCCATTATTCTTCTCATCCCCAAAGCTTGTGATTGCTGAATGCTGACAATGAGAACCACCTAGAGGCTGCCTGACATGGCAATTTCAACAAGTCTTCACTTATCTCTCCCCTTATGAAAGAATGAAAAATTATTTGTTTTTTTCTTCTTTCCCTCTCTATGGGATTGCAAGACGTGGTCAGACACTTTGCAACCAACATTTAGGAACACAGATCACCCATCCCTGGTGTGATGAGTTCTGACATCTATTGGCTGGGTTCATTCTTTAATTCCATTCCTTATTCTCCAGTGGCAACACTCCCATTGCCGTGTGGGGAACTCACCTGGACCTCATCCAAAACCCCCAGATCCGGGCAAAGCACGGCGGAAAGGAGCACGTCAACGTGAGTACGACTGCAGAGCAGGGGAGGGGACATGCCATGGTGGGGACAGGGGCTGGCTGACAGCTCTGGAGCTTGAAATCTCCCATTACAGCCCAAAAAAGAGGGCATGATTTGTTTCCAGAAATATTACCTCACCCCTGAAGGATACACATACAAAAAAAAGGTTGTTGGCAGGGATGGAACCAAACTTCAGGGTCTCCTAAGAACTTCACCTTTGTTTTTGCTTCCCCAGCTTGCTGGGATTCATTTCAGGTAACCTGATATCCACACTGGAATCATGAGCACAACTGAGCATGCACTGCACGAACACTTTTGGAAAAATGACCAGAGTGTGAGACCTAATTGCAAGGTGGTAGCAAAGTTTTGACTAATCTGTTCTGTGCAAAACATAAGGGAAGAAAATTTCATTTCCAGAAGGAAACAAAGTCAGGGAAAGATGTTAATGCTGGCATTAGCAGAGGCTGAGCTCTCTCAAGAGGTACAGGAGGCCCTGTTGAAGTGCAAACTGCTCCACACACCCACCTCAGCAAGGCTTTCCTAATCCCTGTCCAGCCTTTATTGTGTGATGGGGAATGTTTGGAAGCAGTGGAGCACCAGCCTGTCCCAGGATAACCATGGGAGTCTGCTCCTCCCTCTCCCTGAGAGCCCTCTGCCCACCAGGAAGGATGGGGGCATTTCCTATAAATATTCCTTGTGATGGGTTTCTTTCCCCAGAACTGTGAGGTGCAGAACAGCACAGAGATGACCTGCCAGGCTCTGTATTTTCCATAAACACTCCTTGTGTTGGTTTTTTCTCCAGAACTGTGAGGTGCAGAACAGCACAGAAATGACCTGCCAGGCTCTGTATTTTCCATAAACACTCCTTGTGTTGGTTTTTTCCCCAGAACTGTGAGGTGCAGAACAGCACAGAGATGACCTGTCAGGCTCCAGCTCTGGCTGTGGACCCCAATCACCAGTCTGAGCTCGCTGAGCGCCCGGAGGAGTTTGGCTTCATCCTTGACAATGTGCAGTCCCTGCTGATCCTCAACAAAACCAACTTCACCTACTACCCCAACCCCATCTTCGAGGTTTTCAATCCCTCAGGGATCCTGGAGCTGAAGCCTGGAAGTCCCATCATCCTGAAGGTGAGATGGGGACTGAGGAATGGATGAGGAAGGACAAATTCTGCCTCTTGCCTCTCTGTGCCTGTCAGCACCCCCATAAATCTTTCTGGTTGCACCCCAGAAGCTTCCTCCATTCCTTGCCCCTCATATCAGAGTCACCATCAGCAAACACCAAGCACTGCCTACACCCATAACTAAAAGTTATAAACTCCTGTGTGCAGCTGAATTTGTTCCCACTGCTGTTCACCAGAGAACATCTTCAACCCTTGTAATGTGGCTGACAGTGAAATACCCAACTCTGTTCCCTTTCTTGTATGTTCAAGACTTTCCTCTCACCCTTGTTTAAGCTCAAACCAGTCCTTTGCCATTTCTGTAAACTTCACAGCAATAGAGAGAAGGGATTTTATGATGCAGCATTTCTGTATCACTATTTTTACGTGGTGAATATGCAAAGAAATTATTTTACCTGCAGATGTTTTTGCATGTTTGGAAAGAGTTCTGACTTACTTGCCTGACTATGTTCAGTGAGGGCTTTATTGTGCAGGACTTAGATGAAACATTTCTGATTTCTCTGTTAGTTCTCATGCAGTTGCAGGGAGGGAGGAGCAGGACAGGCTGTTGTGACTGCTTTGAGTCTGCAACCACCCGTGCTGTTCTCTGCATGAGTTTCTTAATTGGCTTTTCTTCTCTGTGTGAGCAAATGGTGAACTGCAAATGACATAACAGGATCATATTTAGGTTGGAAGGGATCTTAAAGACCATCTCATTCCAACCCCCAACACTTTCCACTAGACCAGGCTGCTCCAAGCCCTGTCCATCCAACCTGGCCTGGAGCAGCGTCAGGGATCAGCCATCCACACATATCAAACACAACATCAACACTTCTATCCCAGGAATGAACCAGAGGGGGGAAAGAAAACTCTTTCCTGATGTTTGTGTGGCAATTTTGGGGCGTGATGTTCCTTTCTGTGCAGGGCAGGAATCTGATCCCTCCGGTGGCAGGAGGCAATGCCAAACTGAACTACACTGTCCTGGTGGGTGAGAAGCCCTGTGCGGTGACCGTGTCAGACGTGCAGCTCCTCTGTGAGTCCCCAAACCTCATTGGAAGGCACAAGGTCATGGTAAGTGGTGCCTGATCCTCAGCCTCTGCTCCCTGGGTGGCCTGGGAGGACACAGCAGAGCTGAAGAGCTGGCAGAGGGCTCCAAGGGGTTTGCATCACTGTTTGCCTTCCCAGAAATGTCAGGGCCCCTTTTTTTTGGTATAATATTCTCATCAGGGGTAGCTTGGAGAAGTAGAACAGTGGAAAAGTGACCTGGAGATCTTTGTGGACAGTGAGACACCTTTCCTGATCAAACTCCAATAGGAGAGTTTGCCTCTCCTGTTTTTGTATGGGCTGTATGAACTCTGAATGTTCATGTGAGATCACATGTAACATTTTCCTACATTAAATTGTTAAAATCAATGCAGTCCCCATCACTTTGTGGACAGGATGGTGCCTAAAATTTGCCTTTATGTAGGAAAGAAAAAACAAAAACAAAACAGGATGTGGACAATAGAGTGACTGGACTTCAGAGTTTTGACTCCTGCAAAATTTAGTGTGCTCCTACAAATCCTTCCTGGAACCTGTGAAGAATGGACCTGGTGATTANGAAAGAAAAAACAAAAACAAAACAGGATGTGGACAATAGAGTGACTGGACTTCAGAGTTTTGACTCCTGCAAAAATTTAGTGTGCTCCTACAAATCCTTCCTGGAACCTGTGAAGAATGGACCTGGTGATTACATCAGAGGGAGCTTCTCCTCCTCTCACCATTTATTTATTTATTTATTCCTCCTTTTACTTTCCTCTCAATAATTTCAATTCCCTGATGCTGGTGCTTGATAAACATCATATCAGCAAACACCCTGGAGTTGTACCAAGCTGTGGGTGGGAACAACAAAAGCTGACAACTGACATCAGTGTTTCCCATTCCTTGGGAACAACTGTTTTTCTGTTGTGCCCCTCAAAGCTGTATCTGTCACATATTAACTCATTTATTTCAGTGCAATGACACTCAGAGAGTTTGATCTTTGAAAATATTTTTCTGAGAACTTTTAGGAAGCAGAGTTCATGATGACCATTTTGGGTCTTGTTTGTGGCTGCTGCCAGGATCCCTCGTAGTGGCTACTTAACTTCTCTGTGCCAAAGTTTGTCATCTGGAAAATAGAGGTAATAATCCTTTCCAGCCATGCAAACACACCGTGACTCTCGATTCATTGCAAAGCACATTAAGACTCTCCAAGAGGAGCAGTAATGAAGTGAGAGATTTTCTCTGTGTGAAAACCAAAGCTTTTGAGCACAGCAATAAATGTTCCCTGTCATTTTCATGGATATGATCAAACATATGGTTAGCCAGAGATGGACAAAGCCAGTCCTGGGGAGACAAAACTCAAAGCCAGGTGAACAATAATCAACCCCTGGGGATCCAGGATGATGGACATCTGGCCAGGCTGTACTAATTGGGAAGACTCCCCAGCTCCTGCATCTTGGGACAGTTTAAGTGAAGCCAAAGATTAAAAAACAATCCCTTTTTGAGGATGCTGGTCAAATGAGAGATACTGCTGGGAAGGTGGGATGATGATGGAGGTGGTCAAGGATGGAATTTGCATCTGGAACCCAGGCTGGAAAATGCCTCCTCCAGCATGGCACAGCACCTCTGCTGCTCAGGCTGGGACCATGTTTCACACAAACATCTCTTTGATGGCCAGGATAACTGACAGTAGTTCGTTCTCCTGATTCTGCCAAAAAAATACTGTCTGACCTTGAGGAAATTGTTGAACAAACCCTTTCTTGCAAAGTGAAGTGGCCACGAGCTGAGAGGGAGCCATGGGAGTGAATTGACTGATGCAACACTGAGATTACTTCTAAGTGAAGGAGCAGTGGCAATGGCACACGTTGATGTCAACACGCTTTTGATCTGCTTCAGCTGTCTTTTACACAATGACAGAGTTAAGTATTTGAAAAAAATAGCAAAGAAATAAAAGGCCTGGGCGAGGGTTAAAAAGAAGATTGACTGAAACTGAGAGGCAAGTTTTTTTCCAAGGAAAAGAAAGAGATGTGAGGAAGATCCACGAGTGGTTATGCCAGAGGTCTGCAGGGAAGATGTGGAATACACCTGAAGGGTTGCTGGTATCTTACAGTCTGGAAAGCACACCAGGCTCTGTATAATGAATGGAGAGGTGGTCAAATGCAGCAGCTGAAGTTCAGGATGTGATTCATCTCATCCTTAGAGGGATGATTTTATTTGGCCAGGACAAATTTGCACCAGGAAAGACATTCCTTCAGAACTCCTCAACTCCTACAGGTGGGCACTAAGACTTCGTTGGAGAAAACCAGGGTCTGACATAGAGCCCATTTAAAACATTTAGTGTAATTTAGGATGAATTAATAATAATTAGTATTTAAAAATGGCCAAAAGATTGTTGTTGTTTGGTGGGTTCATGGTCAGTCTTCTGGAAGGTAAAAATAGCTCCCTCCAGAACCACTTGGTGGATTAAGAAGTAAAGTAGGGCTCTATGTGCATATTTTCTTTAAAAGCTCACAATAACACTGTAGCTTCATAGACTTTCCTCTTCAAGAGCCAGATTCCCTCAGATCATGGCAGCTTCACTTGTGGATTGTGAGGCCTTCCCAGTGATGAAACCACCCTTAAAGGGGAACACACTGGGCCTGACTTTGAAAATCTGCTTTTTGGAGCTTAGATCCCCTTATCATTAATGGAGAGAAATGGGAACTTCCACTGAATGAAACATCTCATCCCAGTGTCAAAGGTGCCAGAAGCAGCTCACATAAATCACATCCTGAAAGTGGTTTTTCTCTTTGTTGACTCTGGAATCATGCTGGAGTGTCTAACTCGGATGTGAATGTGGAATATTTGCTGAGAGAAATCCCACCCATGGAGACAGGCTGTTCTTCCAGCTTTGAGGATGGATGTGCACTGGGATTTGGGATTGGGGTTGTTTGAATCTAGTCTGATATTCCTTGAATGGACTTGTCCGACTGCAGGGCTTGGAGAAAGAGAAAATGAGAACGAATTAATCTATTTATTGATCCACTGACAGGAAGGAAAGTGTGCGACTGTGAGAAAATTTTGCTGGAAGGATTTGGGACACTGGTCTAGGGCAAAAGGGAACAACTTCCAGTGCTTGGATTAGGATGTGATCCTGGCAGTTTGCCTGCTCAGTTGAGCAGGCCACATTCCAACAACAAACCTCTGGATTTATAACAGAGTTGGATCTTGTACCTTGAAATAGATGGGAAAATTCATTACTGCTGCATCCCCAACTGTGTGTCTGAGGTTCCTTGGCCACTGAAAATGCTCTACAAGCCATCAGTGTCATGGTAGCAATTGGTCATCTTGAAACTATCACCTGAACAGACGAGTTTAGGATTAGTTTTGTTTTTCATCATGGACTTTTCACCTCTCTAGACCCCATCCCAAAGTGGCATGAGAGGACCTTTGTGGATGGAAATCAGCTGTTTTCAGACATTCACTTTGATCTTTTCCATGACATAAGGGTTGTAGTTTTGTCTCTTTGGCCAGGGCCCACTGAGGAGCAGCCTACACTTAATGGTAGAGCAAAAACAACCTTCTTCCCTGAGGCTGCAACTGGGACTGGAATAACATCTAGGAGATGATAATGTCACTGAGATTCATGTCCCCAGACAGGGTTGGGGTGGAGAGCACCTGGGAAAATCCATTAATTCATGATTCTGCTCTGTAGTCTCTGCTGCTAGCTCCAGCTGGGCCAGTTCTTCCTCCTGCAGCCCAGAGAGGAAACCTGAGTAGGGGCCTGAGCTGAGATGTGGGAAGCCCTGGGATTAACGAGTGTCCAGAGATTAACTGAGAGCCAGTGGGATGCAGGACAAGTCTGAACACCAGGCTGGGGTGTGGGGCAGAAATGTGAGGGAGAATTGCTCACAATGGAGGAAGAAAACTGTTTAATTCCACACTGTGGTGGTCCCAGGTGCAATGGGAGTAGGAATCACTCAGCCCCGGGGCCTTGAGTGCATTTCTGCCTGGCAGCAAGAGTTTGCCCCTTGTGCAGGGCCAGCTGTGCCTCTGTGACAGCTGGGATGAAGTGATGGGGCTCATCATCCTTCAAGTTCTTTGCATGGCATCTTCCCAGCTTCCTGCCAATCTACAACCAGCATTCCCAAGCCACAACACAGCCCTAGAAGCCTTTTTATACTTCAGGGCGATCAGCAGAGCTCTTTTCTCCCAGCACTCAAGCTTTGCTTACTCTACAAACAGCTTTGAACAGCCTTGTAGCTGCCTGCAGCCAGTGGTATCCTGTGGGATTCCTGTTGGGAGTTGTGTTCATGCTGTGAAAAAGGGCTCTAAGGGACTTGCTTCACTAAACATTTTGTTGGGCTTGCAGGGTTTCTTTCTGGTTGTTAAAACCAAGGCCCTTTCACAGCAGCTTCTTCCAGAGGCTGGAAGCAGCTCTGGGAACCTCTGGAAGTACATGGAGAACAAAAAGCTTGCTCAGCTCCTACTGGTGAACATCTGCAGCCCTCCTGACAATGTGTGGCTAAGATAGGGGTTGTAAAGAGAACATGCCAGGCTTTGTGGGGTTTGTGGTGGTTTTTTGCTGTCCCAGAGGCTTCCAAGTACAGTCAAAAGAAAACAGTGACTCTGATTTCTGCAGTCCCACTGTACTCACTGGGTCAGGTGTCCTCTGCTCCATTGTGGGGTTAGGACCCATCAGATCATACCTTGAGCTCTGTGTTCTGTGCGTATTTTGGGCCTAAGTGACATCAGTGCCCCATACAACACATCAGGATGGGGAATGAAAGATCCAGAATAAAATCCAAACTGACATGGGGAAATCAGGACTGGTGATTTGTCTCGCCACAAATCCTTTTGTGGCTGGGTTCACGGTGACTGCCAACAGAGGTGGTTCTATCTGGCATTTCAAGTGTTTTTAAGCTGTTCCATACCCAGATATTCCCCTTTGGGCTTGGGAGACGAGGGGATGTCACCACTCACCCTCAGCCAGGACCATGACAGAGCTCCTCAGCGCTCCTGCTTGTTTGACAGTTTCAATGCAGCTCTCTGCTGCTTTCCCTCTAGGCTCGTGTAGGAGGGATGGAGTTCTCCCCAGGGATGGTCTACATCTCCCCAGACAGCCCTCTCAGCTTGCCAGCCATCGTCAGCATTGCGGTGGCCGGGGGGCTGCTCATCATCTTCATCGTGGCCGTGCTGATCGCGTACAAGCGCAAGTCCAGGGAGAGCGACCTCACCCTCAAGCGCCTGCAGATGCAGATGGACAACCTGGAGTCCAGGGTGGCCCTGGAGTGCAAAGAAGGTAGGAAGGAGGGAGGCAGGATGACACTGAGGCAGTGTTGGTAGAAGGGAGACATCCAGTCACAAAGCTTGGAGCCAAAATACTACAGTGTTGAACCTGGATTTAATCTGACTAGAACATAGTCCAGACTCTCTCCACCCTCTCCTAACTGGATTTGATAATTCAAAATCCACAGAAATCCACTTGGTGTGTGTCCCTGGGGAAAGGCTGTGTTGTGGGAAAGGCGACCCTGCTCTTGTCCGCCTTCTTCCTCTCTGCATGTTGCCTCTCCCTATTCTTATTCATGAGGGTCAGGGGCTTTTCCCACTCTGGTGAGACTGGTCTGGGTTTTCTCTGCTCCCTGAGTTGTTCTGTTTTTGTGCCAGCCTTTGCAGAGCTGCAGACAGATATCCACGAGCTGACGAGTGATCTGGACGGAGCCGGGATCCCTTTCCTCGACTACCGAACCTACACAATGAGGGTGCTTTTCCCTGGCATTGAAGATCATCCAGTCCTGAGGGATTTGGAGGTAAAACAACGATGTTTCCTGCTTCTAGCTCCTCTCATGCCTCCCTGTTCAGTCCTGAATTCCAGAGATTCTGTGTCAGTGGTGGGGATTTGCTGACTTGATTATGCGGTGTCCTAGAAGAGGTGAAACAGGTCCTCATTAAAAGTCTGGGTTGAAGAGGGAAATGTTTGTTGTTATCTTAGACTGTATTAGATCATAAAATCATTTAGGTTGTAAAAGACCTCTGAGATCATCAATTCCAATCATCAACCCCATGCTGCCAATTCCATCACTAAACCATGTCCCCTTGTGCGACATCTACACACACTTTTTGAAAACTTCTAGGGACTGTGATCCCACAGCTCTCCTGGACAGCCAGCCTTGTTCCACCATCTGATCATCCTTTCAGTGAAGAAATGTTTCCTAATTTCCAATCTAAACCTCCCCTGGCTCAATTTAAGGCCATTTCCTCTCATCCTGTCACTTGTTACCTGCTAAATTCTGTCTGATCACTCACTTATTTGGAAGACTCATAAATCCATATACATTTGGTCTACTCAATTAAGCTTCTCTTTGGTCTTACCCTTCTGTTGCTTGAGTTTTAGACTGGATTTAATATTTTCTGCCATGCAGGGGCAAGGAAAACCTGTTGTATGACAGAGGAGAGTGTTTGCCTGTGTCATCCATCTTTGCATGACCCTCCCATGACTAAGAAGCCAGATTTTCTTTGTGGCAACCCCAATAAAAATACCCCCCTTTCCACTGAGGGAGGTTCACCTTTGCTGTGTTCTGGTTTGCAGTGAGATCAGAAGACCCCAGTGTCAGTCTGTCCATACCCTGCCCACATCTTGCTCCTCCACCCTGACTCTCTGGAGGGAGATGGGAGCTCAGTGAGACATTGTTCACAAATCCTGGGGTCTGCACAGAGCCTGTATCACCTGAGTGGTGGCAGGAGCTTGGTGGGTGCCCAGGTGAGATCTGCCAGGCTAAAATCTGCTCCAGGCTCTGGCAGATGGACAGGCTCTGCTCTAGGAATACCTGGGCAGGAGAATCAGGAGCTACACCATGGCCAAGGTGTTGGCTGAGCTCTCTGCAAAGCCTTTGGCAGGCTCTGAGCTCCAGAGAGGCTCTGGCATGGGCTTGGGAGATTGCTGGAGGCCAGGTCTGGGCTGGGTTGGCAGGAAGGAGGAACAGGAGCTGGCACAGGCTGGCCCACGCTTGGCTGGCTGTGTAATCAGAGATGCCTGCTCGGCTCTGCTCCTGCCGTTGGGCAGAGCCAAAACTCATCCGACTGTGCGGAGAGAGACATTAGAAATCCTGATCTGTCAGCAAGGAGGGCCTGTGGGACGGGCTAGGAGGCTGAGTCACACGTAACCATATAGATTTGGAGTGCAGGCTGAGTGGCATCCAGCTGCTTTCCCTTAGGATAAGCAGCTCCAACAAATGAGGAGAGATGAGGGGTGCTGGACGTCCCTCTCACCTGTGGGCACACACAAACACTTCCATTGTCCCCACGGCCAATTTCGATTCCTATTCAATCCCTATTCATTAACCCCATCACAGAACAGCATCTGACTCCTGCAGAGGCCTTAGCATGGATGCTCCCCTATATAGATACACATTGAGCTAATGTTTCAATCCAACACCTTTGAGGTACTCTTCTTTTCATTCCATTCATTGTTTTTTTTTTTTTCCTTAATCCTTTGTAAAGCTTCACCAGCTCTCTCAGTGTCAACATCTCTGGCTACCAACGTGAAAGCAGCTCCCATTCTGCTCCCTTCTCTGTAGCACCCAGAAGGAATTGCTATTTATTGCAAAAGGCCCCAGCACAGATCCCACAGTGAAAAGGTCTTACTTATTTCCAGTTCATTTGCTAAATAACTGCTCCCAGATGCAGCACAAAATACTTTTCTTGTTATTTTGTTTTAATTCTCCATAATAACCCAGGGATAGACAATATTAAATGTTCAAGCAAGTGAGTTAAAAATAATTATTGGCGGGATGGGTGGTGGTGGTTTGTTGGTTGTCTCAATCTATTTAGGAAGTAATTTATTCGTTGGATGCAAAAAAGAGTTGAGAACTCCAATTTCCAGAATGAAAAACTAACAACTTTATAAGGAACCTTGGATTTCTTGGCTGTTTAGGCAAGCCAACTTATTTTGTATTAAAGTGCCAAATGTGGGTGGTTATTAATTCATATGTGACTTGGTGACATGTGTGGCTCTGTGGTGAGACCCTCCAGCTTCCAAGAAAGTTTTTTCAAAGGCTGCAACAGCTTCAGCAAGAGGGATGAATTTTGGGTTCTCTGTTTAGGTTCCAGGTTTGCCTAGTCCCAGAAGGATCAAAAAGATCTCTGTGGAGCCCAGGCTCCAGTACTGAGGTCCTAAATTGTTCCATGTAAAAATGAGTTCATCAGCCTGTCACAGCTGAGAAATATGAGATTTATCAATCACTCTGTCTCCAAAACAGCTCAGCTGCCAAACCCAGGGGTTCTGCTGGAGCTCAGGGTGTCTTCTCACATCTTCACCTGCCTTTCTCTTCAAACCAAGGTCCAGTTCCACAGTCACCACCTCAGCCACTGCCTCGTTGTGTCTCTTCATCTCCTCAAAACCTTACCCTGGGCTCTCTTTCCCATTCACTCTCCTGCTGCCTCTCCCAGCTCCCTAAAGCTGAACCCCAACCCTCTGCAAGCAGGTTTCTTGCAGGAATGAGAAAGAACTTTCAGATGAAATCAGAAATCTAGTCTGACTGAAATAAAAATATAACATGGCATGGTGACACAATTAGGCACCAGAAATCCCTTTTGGATGTACTGTTCAGAGAGGGGAACACAGGATTGGAAAAATCATCTGGATGTGGCTGGGAGTCTTTTCAAACTTCCTAATCATTAGATGATGTATGGATTCCTTCCTGTCTTTCCTCAGCTGAGGAGCTGGAGGGACGAGAGCAGAGAGGTAGCAAAGAGAGCGTGACAACACAACATTGGAGAGTGGCAAAACGAGGGAAAGGGGAAAAAAACTCCCTCTCTTCTCGTGCAGGTCCCTGGCTACCGGCAGGAGCGGGTGGAGAAGGGCCTGAAGCTCTTTGCCCAGCTGATCAACAACAAGGTGTTCCTGCTGTCCTTCATCCGCACGCTGGAGTCGCAGCGCAGCTTCTCCATGCGGGACCGCGGCAACGTGGCCTCGCTGATCATGACGGTGCTGCAGAGCAAGCTGGAGTACGCCACCGACGTCCTCAAACAGCTCCTGGCCGACCTCATCGACAAGAACCTGGAGAGCAAGAACCACCCCAAGCTGCTGCTCCGTAGGTAAGGATGTGTGGGCACGGAGGGAGCCGGGCTGGGAAGGCTGTGCCCGACATAAACATCTTAATCATCTTTGGAGGTTTAGGTCTTGCTCCGTCTCCTCCCCAGCCAAGGAGCAGTCAATGAGGAAAAGTTACAGAACTAATCCACCTCTGAATTTTCATGTGGATCCTCCAGGGAGTTTTAAAAGCACAGGAAAAGCTCAACCCTTATTTTGGGCTCTTTGCATGCTTAAGACATTAATTTATGCTTCTGTTTCCTTTTAACCTGAAAACTCCAATCATGTTGCATAGGACCTATAGGAGTATCACATATATGGTCCATTAAACCCCTGGTGAGAGGATATCAGCTTCTTCCATCTCCTGCCTGGGGCATGGATTTCCTAGCTTTGTTTCTTGTTACTGAGTTAACTATGGACACATGGAGAGTCTCCAGGTGCATTGTGGAATCTCATTTCTATCCCAGAGCTGAGAGGTAGCAGAAATCAGCAGAAGAGAGGGACAACAGAACTGGTTTCATACAGGGAACAAGTTTGAATTGATGCTTCTTGGCCTGGTCTAAGGTCTAAACTCCACAGTTCTGTGGGAAACCTCAAATTAGGAATCTACTGCTCTGTAATTAATGTCCTTTCCCTGCCTAGGGAAGTGCTGCCTCTTCTCCCTTCAGGATCGGATTCATCTCCTTTTCACAAACTGAACCAACCCTTCTGGTTCAAGGACCCTAAATAAAATCAGGGGGAGTCTTCTGGAGATGAGTGGCCTTTGCCACAGCTCAGAGCTGGCTCTGAGGAGCCCTCAGTTGATCACAATTGGACAGGGAAGGGATCTCTGGTGCCTGCTGGGCTTGGAGTTTTTCATCTGGCACACGGCCCACTGTGGGGAACCAGCAAAAGAAGAGCAGAAGGCACTTCCTGGCATTCAGGGCAGCGATGCCAGGGGCAGAGCCTGGACTTTGCTTTGGTGTTAGTTGACTCCCTGATGTGATCAAGCCCTGCAGCCTGGCCAGTGACCAGCCTCCAGCTGTCCCCAGGCTTCCTGCCTGTGCTTCTTCTCTGATGCTGGATGGCTGTGCCTCCCCCTTTCATTTCTTCCTTTTCCTTCCCCTTTCTCCATCTCTTTGTCTTCCCTTGCTGCTTCCTCTGAGCATCCCATCTTTCCTCTTTCTCCTTCTTCCAGCTCTTTTCTAAGTCTAATCCTCTTTGCTGGAAATTAATTGTGGCCTATGGAAGGAGAGCCACTGAACAAATAAGGCACATCCAGCATTCCAAAGCCTGGAAACACCAGGAGAAGTCAGAGAAGGAAGTTCTGCACTGGGCAGCACAAGAACAGAACATGTGAATAGCTCAGTGCCTTGGGTCAGATCTTGGTGTGAGGTCCTCAGACAGCTCTTTGGAGCAGCTGGATTCAGCTTGGTGCTTCCCTTCCCTACCCATGAGTCTGTGAAAGGGGAACTTTTGCAGGTTTGGAGGAGTTTGACAGAAGAAAGGAGCTGGTAGAAGTGTTTTTCCCACCTCATCTGGGTCCAGTGTTCATCCCACATGACCTTTATGGCCCCAAAGAGATTTTCTGGGCAGAAAGCAGCAGCAACAACAAGCAAGAACCTCTGCATGGCTTTGGTGAGAGCTGGGACAAGGAGGACCCACTTTAATTCTTCCAGGCAGGGATTCTTCTTTTTTCTTGGTTTCTCCAACTTTCTCTTGATTTCTCTTGGTTTTTATCCAGTGCATGTACTGGAGCCAGCACAATTCTCTGCAGGAGAAGCTCACCCTGAAGCCTCGAGATGGATTTTTGTTTGACTGAGAACTGAGTGCTCAAGGGCAGAAGGATGAGCTTCTGTGTGTGCCACATTGACACATTGAGGAGTGTAATCACTCCCAAATGCCAGGGAGATAGGCAGGGCCAGATAACTGTTCCCTAGAGACTCAGATCTGTCTCTCCTGAGTATTTATACAGCCTCCTTGACATATGGCCTTGCTCTGAGCTCCTCACGTTTGATGGATTTATCCCCCCTGAGCTCTTTGGAGAAGATTCCCTCAAATGTCATCAGCTCCTCTTCGTTGTTGGAGAAACTGAAAAACAGATACACAGAGACTTGTAGTTGCTGGAGAATCAACAGGGCAGCAAGGGTTTTCCTGCAGGTTCCCTAAATCCAAAACTAAAACAGGGAACCTAGGATGTGCTAAATCCTGATGGTGCCATGCCAGACTTCCCACTGGGCAGGAAGATGGACAAGGACAGTATTTTGATAGGACCAGCAGGACTAGCTCATTTCCAATTCTCTTTTTTCTCCACTTTAGGACAGAGTCTGTGGCTGAGAAAATGCTCACCAACTGGTTCACCTTCCTCCTCTACAAGTTCCTTAAGGTAAGAGGGGGAGCATACCTGGGAAAACAGCAGCTCTAAAGCATTTCTTCTTGGTGAGGATCAGTTGGGGTGCAAAGTCCCAGGTATAAAGTTAAAGGCTTTTTTTTTTTTTGCCACTGGAAGGAGGTCACTGCCTAATAGGAGGTGGGCTATTTTCTGACCCAGGGAGAACAAAGAGGGACACTTTGTTAGAGAGGCAACTTGTTGGTCTCTCTCTTGTATAGAGGCGGGATCTAAGGATCAGTGCTGAAATGGGAAGGATTTCAGAGCCTGTCTGAGACCTGTGAGGAAAATGCTGTCCTTTTAACAGCAGACTGAGGTCTCCATCATGTGGTGACCCACATTTTCAGTGCACAGAGGATGGAGATCTCCTTCCACCCCAGCTCAGAGGCAGTACTGAGACACAGCCGCATGAGGAGTGGGGGGACACCCACCAGCAAAGCTGTGTGGAAGAACTTGAGTGGAAGAATTTGAGGTACCCCATGAGCTCCCTCATTCCTCCTGGAAGGTCTCCTTGGGGTTTGTGTAGTTAAAAAAGTCTTTGAGTGTTTGAGCCCTGCCATTGAGTGCTGGAGGATCCAATTTCCCCCGGGGGACCCACATAAGAAACACAATTGCCAAGCTCCTTTTTGGAAGGAGCTGAGCTCTGCACCTCTCCCCCACTCCCACTGCAGCTGCTAAATATCCTCCCACCTCACATCCTCCTTTGGACAGAATAACCACCCCTGCCAGGCAATTTGAGGCTTTACAAATAAACCCCAATCCCCCTGAGCCTTCCCCAGGCACAACCAGTTCAAGGACGAGCACATGGGAAAGTTTTGAAGGTCTCTGGAAGGTAATTTCAGTGACTTCAGTATCAGATCCCTGCTTTCAGCTGAAAGGAAAGGATATAAGGAGGTGACTCTCTAAAGAGCTGCTTTTATAATAGGCTTTTTTCACCCCACTCAGCTACTTGTCTTCTTGCCTTAGCCTGAACAGAGGCCTGATAAGGGCAGGAGACAGGCACACAGAAGCAATATGCTGCTGGCTGATAAGCTAATTAAGTGGGAGACAGGTGTAGGGACTGAAAAAGGGGCCACTTTGCTTCCGATTATTAACTTGTTTTCGCTGGGATTTACACCAGAGGAAAATGACCTCGCTCGTTGAGTTGGGACAGGAGAGGAGAGGGCGAGGAGGAGAGGAAGAAGGGAGGGATGGAGGGGAAGGGAGGCAGGAGCAGAAAGCTCGGGGTGCATGGCACTGAGGGAGTGCAACAAGGGAGGAAAAGTGTGGGAGGAGGAGTGCAGTGAGTGGGGAGGATGAGGGGAAGTTCGGGAGAAATGAGCTTTGCTGTGCCTGCCTGGGGCTGCTTTTTGGTCTCCTGTGCTTGGCCCCACACTTCTGTCACCTCCACACAGGTCCAGGGGCAGAGTTCTCTCTGAGAGTGCTCAGGGAGTCTGTGGACTCTGCCCAGACACCCAGGATGGGGCACCAGCCATCCAGCTCCCTTTAAAACCTGCTTCCAGGTCATTTGGGACCCATCCCACTACCTGCCCCACCAGTATAAAGCTCTGGCCTGGTGGCAATCACTTGAACAGCCCCAGCATTGCCAGGGAACACGGACACCTTTGTCCCATGACAGGACACTCACAGAGTCACAGGATAAGCTGAGTGGGAAGGGACCCACAAGGATCATCAAGTCCAGCTCCTGGCACTGCAGAGGACCATCCCCAAGGGTCCCACCGTGTGCCCAAGGGCTGGTTGCACTCTCTGGAAGCAGAGGGTCACCTCTGGTGCTGTGCTGTTGGAATAGACTGGTTCCCCTTGATGTACCCACCAGGGCAATTTGGGATGGCAAACAAGGCAGTTGCTGGAGTGCCCAGGTTGGATTCTCAATTCTAGCCTGCAGTTTCACCTCATGGTTACCTTTCATCCCTGCAGGAGTGTGCTGGAGAGCCTCTCTTCTCCCTTTTCTGTGCCATCAAGCAGCAGATGGAGAAGGGCCCCATCGACTCCATCACTGGGGAGGCCCGGTACTCGCTGAGTGAGGACAAGCTCATCCGACAGCAGATCGACTACAAGACCCTGGTGAGTGCCCTGGGAACACTTTCCCCTGGGCTGGCCAGAATATTCTGGCTAAAGGGCATTTAGAGAGCAGAAACCAGTGACTGACCCTCTGGGATGTGCATTTCAGTAGGGTAATGCTGCCTAAGGCTGACTCTAAAAACTTAAAAATGTATTTCTCCACTGAGGGGTTCAGCACCAAGAAATAGCCAGAGGCACACAGTGAAGGGACCTATCAGGTCAGCTCTAGAGCTGACAAAGCACAAATCAAAGAAAAAGGAACTCGATTTAAAGATTTCAAGGGAAAGAAAACTAATCCCTGTCACTGAGCCATTTCCCTCAAAATGGAATTGTCTGCATGGTGCAAGATACACTTTGCATATGTGCAGCTTTAGCTTCTGCTCTGAGATTACACCCTCTTCCCACTTGATTAAAGAGCATCAGTTAAAGAGCATTAGATATCTCTTCTCAGTGTGTTTGTGGGCCTTCATTCTTCCCTGGATGCATTAAATCCACTGAGCTTCTAAGTCTCTGCTGGATGAAGAACACTTTCTAAGCCTTCAATGATCCTTGTAATTTTTCTATTTCCCATCTTTATTCTCAGCATATCCAAGTTTTAGGATGGTGAGAAGATGCCCTAAACTGATCAGATAATTTTATTTGCACTTTCAGATGAGGGACATTCATCTCACTTAGCTCCAGGTACCTCTGAGGGCTGTGTCCAATCACAGAATCTTGGGATGGTTTGGGTTGGAGGGGACCCTAAGGATCATTTAGTTCCAAGTCTTAGACCTTGACCTGTCTTAGACCTGTCTTAGATTTTACCCCAGGCAGGCTGATGCTAGAAATGCCCTTTTGTGTTCTGTAACTCCAGTCTAGAGCTGAGCTTTGATTGAATCCAAGTCTGATGAGGGGGAGGACTTAATTCTTGAATAAGGCCACAGTTTTATTTTACATATTAAAAACGTGACTTTCCTACTAAAATGGCAGCGTGGTGCTTCTCTGCTGTTACGTGTGGCTGCCTGAAATTTCAGAGGACTGATCACACATGGAGAAAATGAGCAGAAAGGAGGAAAAAATGCAGCTACAGAGTGATCACTTTCACTGAAGGAAATCCCCCCGATCCTTTTAGGCTTGATCTAAAGCAGCCAGCAAAGGGTAGTAATTATACATCAGGCTGAACAAAGCTCTCCTCGGCTGGCTTTGTGCTGTTTGATGATAATCAGCTCTCCCTCTTACATCTCAAGAGCAGACAAATATATCCCGATAGGAATCTCAGCAGATTTACAGAGATCAGCTCTGGTGAAGGAGATTAAGAAGGAGCAGAATATGAATAGGATTGTTCTTTGTTTCTGTTTCTCTTCATTTCTGTTTTATTTTGTCCTTCTTCTACCTTCCTTGAGCCACCTGACATCTTTTATTAAAGATATAGAGTAACAAAATAAAGCCAGAATTGCTTCAGTGGTTGTAATATGGGAATTCCAACTGAAAAATGGAGAGAGACTATTTACAGAGGCCTGGAGTGACAAGACTAGGGGGAATGACTTCAAACGGAAAGAGAGTAGGTTTAGATTGGAAATTAGAAAAAATTCTACCCTGTGAGGGTGATGAGGACCTGGCACAGGCTGCCCAGAGCAGCTGTGGCTGCCCCTGGATCCCTGGAAATGTCCAAGGCCAGGTTGGACAGGGCTTGGAGCTTCCTGGGATAGTGGAAGGTGTCCCTGCCCATGGCAGGGGGTTGTAATGAGATGATTTTTAAGGTTCCTTACGACCCAAACCATTCTATAACTCTATAATTCTCAGAATGTTTTCCTATGCTTGGCTTTTTTGGGGTCTTTCTCCTTTTTTTCCACCAAACCTCACTGTATGAAAACCCCAGGGAACATTCCAGCCTAATATAGAAGTGAGAGAAGGATTTCTGTCCCTGGGACAGGAACTGCAGAGATGTCCTGGTCTTAGGAAAAATCACTCAAACTCAGAACCAGGGTCACCATGTGTGTAATTACAAACTGTGCCTTTATTCTTTAAATGCCACTAATCCATAGCAGAAATCAGCTGAGCCAAGCTTTGCATGTACACAGACACTGAGAGACAGCTCATGGCTGGAAGAGCTGGCAGATAAAAAAGAAATGCCCAAGGATGGAGTAAAAGGTCAATAAACACAAATCCAGAGAAATGAGATGTCCTAAGGTCACCCAGATAACTTCTCCATGTGCTCCCACTGCCATTCCCATCTGTGCTGACCCCACAACTGGTGGGCCACAGAGCTCAGTGAGAGACAGAGCAAGTGCTGGGGTCTTCTCAGTGCCCAGACAGTCACATCCTTGAGTGACCCCGAAGTGACCAAATGAAGGTGGTGGGTGATGGAGCAGCAACGCTGCATTTAGGAGATCCACATCACAAAACTTCCCTCAGAGAGACCAGTCCTGTAGGAACACAACCCAGGCCACCATGGGGTCTCTTCCCCACCAGCTGACATTGAAGATGGTCTTGAAGTCTCTGAGCAGCCCTGCTGGAGAAAAGGGATTTGTTTCTGGCTTGGTTGTTATGAGCATGGAGAAAAGTTCCATGCTCCACACAAGAACAGCTGGAAAACTCCACTGGAAAAATGGTGTAAAGCCTGGGGAATATATGCCAAAGCCATTGTGCTCTGGGAGTGGGGTTGGCTTCCATAACTGGTGTTTGAATTCCCTGAAATGTTGGAGGGAGACCCTTGACAGCTGTTGTAATGGACACAGAGGTGTTTAGGGGTTTTCAGGATTGACCAACTGCCCCATCTGTGCTTGAAACACAAGAACAGCCCTTTGAAGCATTGCCTTCCCTGCTCCTTCTGCTTCCAGCTGAGCTGGAAAAGAGGAAAGCAGGGATTACTGTAGCCAGGGTGTGAATGAGCGTGGTCCAATTGGGCAGAATTTTCCTGACACCTTCTAAAGTTGGCAGCCTGTGAAATTCAAGGATAACCCAGATCAAGTAGCCATTGTTACTTTCCAGCTGGATGGTGGGTGCTGGTGTAGGGGACACTGGTCAGCACCTGCAGGGACATGTAGGGTCTTCTGCACCAGATGCTGGCCTGGCAGGGCAGCTCACATCATTTTAAAGAACACCAAGTGTCTTCTGTGGGAACTGACACAAAATCCAACTGTCTGTATCAGAGATTTATCACACCACAGAGCTTCCACTGACTGGCACCAGCTCATTTCAGCTGAGCTCAGACCACTGGGAGAGGAACTGAGGAGTAACTTGGTCCCCAGAACCAGATGTGACCCCAAAGAGCTGTCCCAGGCTGCCATCACTGCTCCTTTTCCCTACAGGGGTGTGAGAGAATAATTTAGGCTGGAAAGCATCTCTAAGATCATTAAGTCCAACCATAAACTAAACACGAGTGCAGGCTCCCAGCAATCAGGTGGGATTTTCTGGATATACCCAAGAAATTTGCAGAGGAAGAGGTTTCTGTGGGCTGGGAATGGGCATAAACCAGGAGAGCTGCAGAGGGCAACACCAAAAAATGACCTTCAGCACTGGATTCATTTCAACAGTACCTTTTATGTACAATTCTGTGATCCTTTGAGATGAAAGATGCCCCAGAACTGCAAATCTGTGCCATTATTACGACCTGAATTGATGTTTTTTCAATACTTCTGGAAGTGACATACAAATAATAGCATTATGATCTAATCAATATCTCCTATTTACATCTCCCCTTTCATCCAGCAAGATCACAGAGCTCTTTGTAAGCAATGTCTTCATAAGTTCCTCTTAGCTGAGCATAACATCACCAAAGGGAGCCTGGTGAGGCAGTGTGTAATCACACTGATAGGATTTCACCCTATTTTTGAGTTCCCACTGCATTTTAGGAGGTGAAGATGGAAAGTGATGGACAGTCCAGCACCTCTTGCATGCTACAGAAGGGAGTTTAAGTCAGGTTAAAATTTGTCTAAGGCACCAAAACCAACATATCTGCCCTTGTAAAAGTGCCACAGGAACATTTAATGGCCATGTACAGCCTGGAGCACCACTGAACACCCCTTTCAAGTGCAAAGGTGTGCTGAGTTTATAAAACTTTATAGACTTCACACTTGTGCAACCAGAAATGAGCAGAATGGTCAACAGACACACAGCCAAGGGTTGGCAGGGAGATTGCTGTTAAATACTCTGTGTTTAAGGTATCCTCCCTCACCACATGCTTTGCATTTACCCTGGGACAGAGTGGAGGAAATTAAATTTTCCTTCTGAGGAAAGAGAGGCCTCTCCAGTTGGGTTGATTTTCTTTTCTGTGTGTGAAAGCAAAGGTTGTTGGTGATGGTTTGTGTTTCACTCCTTAAGAAGCCCTGCATTTCAGATTAATAGCATTCTTTTGAGAAGGGTCTGCTCAGTTCCGTGGCTGTGCAGATGGACAAACAAAGCTTATCACTAGGATTATCAAAACCAGGTGGCAATGCAAGGAGACCACTCCTGAATTTGATCACCTTGACATCTCAATGAACATTTTTTACTGAAAGCATCAGAACCTCAGCTGGTGTTCATGGGTTTTCTGTTGTTAAGAAAGGAAATTCTTCCGTATGAGGATGGGGAGGCCCTGGAACAGAGTTGCCCAGAGAAGCTGCGGCTGCCCCTGGATCCCTGGAAGTGTCCAAGACCAGTTTAGATGGGGCTTGAGGCAACCTGGGATGGTGGAAGGTGTCCCTGCCCATGGCAGAGGGGTGAATGAGGTGATCATCGAGGCCTCTTCCAACACAAATCCTTCTGTAATTAAATATATTAAACTCCATGATTAAATATAACGAAGATACCCTAAGGTGAAACCACATCTCTGTGCCCACGTGAGGGAGGGGATACCCTTGGTGCCCACCTTTTGCACCTGGGGCCCCTCTTGCAGGATGCAGACACCGAGGGGGGCAGCCAGAGGGTTTCAGTGCCTCTGTGACCTGTGTGGTGCCTCTGTCCCAGGTGCTGAGCTGCGTGAACCCCGACAACGTGAACAGCCCCGAGATCCCCGTGAAGATCCTCAACTGCGACACCATCACGCAGGTCAAGGAGAAGATCCTCGATGCCATCTTCAAGAACGTGCCCTGCTCCCACCGGCCCAAAGCTGCTGATATGGACCTGGGTAGGAGACTGCTCCTGGCCACGGGGGGAGAGGGGAGGTGGGCAAATCCATCCAGACACTTTGCTGGGGCAGGGACGCCTCTCCACACCCCCTGCAAGGCAGAGAGATCACAGTGAGGGGGCAGAGGGGATGTTTTGGTGATGTTTATGCTCCTGGCTTAGGAAATCTTTGGCCCTTGAGGATTTAAAAAGAGCAGTACCCTGCTTTTCTGCCCACAGAATTCATCTTGGAAAAGGGTCTGGAAAAAGCATGAGTGGGACTGTTCTTGTCCTCTTGCCAAAGACCTCTGGAAAAAGGATACCTGGAGTGAGGATGCTGGGAGGAGAGGGTGTCTGAATTGGGGGTCTACAGGCAGGGGTGGTGCCACTCCTGGAGGATACTCTGACAAAATGTAGAAAAATCTGCTCAGGGCGTTATTGAGGTGTCTGGTGGAGGGCTGGGGACTGTGGCTGAAACCGCCAGAATTTGCTCTCAGTGACCTTCAGTGAAAGAGACTGGGCTGGAAAATGATGGAGTCTATAAAACCAGCTGAGCTGTAGAGGAACCAAAAGGAGAAGGAATGGACCGAGGCCAAGAAACGATTCACAGCAATAATGAAGGCAGGAATGAGAGGTCAGGGATTAAAGTTAAGTGTCTGAGTGTGTGTATATGTAGGGGAGGGGGGAGTTCCTGACAGAAATTGCTCATGAAAGGCAGTTAGAATAACGAAACAAGCTGCCAAAACCAGCAGCAGTAAAGAAGAGATGACGTTCGTCATCCAGAAAAGACCCGCGACGGCTCTGGAGCTGCTGTGAGTCGGCAGGGGAGTGGTGAGAGGGGGGGTGAGTGTGAGGGAAGGCAGGGCAGGGTGCCAGGGCACAGCAGACCAGAGGAATGAAGTTCACAACCTCATCTCCTGACCTGTCTGGTGCCCCACGGCAGCCACAGAGCCCAGCTCCTTCAGATCTCAGACTGGGTGTGACTGGGCAGTGTTTGTTCTGCTGGGAAGATGAAGGATGTGTCCTTCGTGAAATGCAGGAATTTTACCTGCCTATTGTAAATACAGGGGTTAATTGGATTCCTCTGGAGTCCTGAGAACCAGAAGTGTGTGTGTGTACAGGGTCCCAGCTGGAGCCTGACAATTCTGCATCCAGAATTGCTGCTGTTTTAAGAAATATTGACCTCTTCAAGAACAGACTGGACAATGCTTGAAGGAAGATGGTCTGGTGGAAGCTGCCCATAGAAAGGGGTTAGAACTTCCAGATCCCTTCCCACCCAACCCTATCTGTGATTCTGTGAGCTCCTGAGTGGTGCTGAGAAGCTGAAAGTTCCAGAAAGTTGGTATGAGCATGAATTGGTACAAGGCTTGCCCACAGTGACAACAGATTGGCTAATGAGCAGCTCTGGCCAGGAGCACTGATGAGGCAGTTGGGGTAAAAACCAATTAAAATACAAATAAAAACCCCTTATCCAGTAGCAGAGTCTGGCCAGCAGCAATGCAGATGACAAGGTGGGAGGAGCAGGGCTGGCATGGGTGAAACAGGAACAAGAGGATCCACACACCCAGCCACAGCTCCAGCCCAGCTTTTCCACAAGGAAATGCTGCTCCTTGGCACCTGGAGTCCTTCAGAGACGCTGAAGGCAGCAAAGGGAGAGCAGAAAGCACTGCTGGCCCTCAGGAATCATCCAATTCCGAGCTCTCAGATCAGCCTGCCCTGAGCTCAGGGCTGCAGAGGGGCTGGAGCAGAGCAGGGCAGAGCAGATGGCTCCAATCTGGCCTTGAAACCTTTCAAACAGCAGCGCCGTTCCCTGCTCCCCATCACCATTTTCTGGGCTTTCTGTCCACGCTCAGGCCAGATTGCTCTCATGGCAGAGAGCAAACAAACTAATGAGTTGTTTTGAGCTGTTAAATGCAAGGTAGCTGCAGGCAGAGGGACTTGTGCGTGTGGCAAATGTCACAATGTTTGGCACTTGCCCAGGCAGCTCCTGGAGGGGGTTGTCAGCTGAAAGCCTTTATTTTGGACACCCTGAGGTTGGGTTTTAGCCCAAACCCCCAAACTGCAGCCCTCTGAGTAAAGACTTCTTTCCACGGTGGCGATTTTTGTTATGATCATTTTTGAAAGGTCTCGCCCACACATGAAACACCCCATCTTTGGGAAAACATGAAGGTGTGAGGATCACAAAATGGGAATGTGGCTTCATGCTGAGGCCTTTGCTCTTCCCTGGGTCTCAGATGCTTTTTGGAAGGGAGTGCTGAGGTGGTGGGAGCTGCTGGCTGGGCTTGCTCTCAGTGGTGCTGTCCCAGGCTCATCGTGGACCGTGTCAAGTGAGATTTCACCACGTCACCAGCCCTGCAGTGCTGGGATGTTTTAAACTAGAAACATTTAAACTGGGCCTAACTTTAGTATATATGGGGTAAGACAGCTTGCATTTATCTCTCCTGAAGACAGGCTGGGAGAGCTGGGGGTGCCCAGCCTGGAGAAGAAGACACCCCAGAGAGACTTTAGAGCAACTTCCAGTGCCCAAAGGGGCTCCAAGAGAGCTGGAGAGGGACCCTGGGCAAGGGTCTGGAATGTCAGGATGAAGGAAAATGGTTTAAAACTAAAAAAAGGGGAGTTTTAAATTATACTTTAAGAAATGAATTCTTTACTCTGAGGATGATGAGGCCCTGGCACAGGGTGCCCAGAGAAGCTGTGGCTGCCTCTGGATCCCTGGAAGGACCCAGGCCAGGTTGGACAGGGCTTGGAGCACTCTGGGACAGTGGGAGGTGTCCCTGCCATGGATGGGGTGGCACTGTCTGGTCTTTATGATCCTTTCCAACCCAAACCAGGCCGTGATTCTGTGATTCACTCCCTACAGGATGAAATATTTCTCTGGTATTTTTCTAGCTCCATGTTCTGGGATGAACTTTTATTCCCAGCCATGGTGACCCTTTCTGCACCCCAGAAACAGAGCTGAGTTTCTCCTCTCTTCCTAGACCTGGATCAGAGGGAAGGCACAAGGGAGGTGTAACATTTTCTAGAGGATCTGAGGTGCAGGGTGACACCTCCCCATCTTCCCTCTCCCCACAGAGTCACTCCCTAGCCAGGCATTGCTGCAGCTTAAAGAGAGTCAAAGGCCACTGGAATTTCCTTTTTTCCCCGTTAAGTTGAACAGAAAGGCTGTTTCTTAAAAAAAAAAAAAAAAAAAGAGAAAAAAAAAAAAAAGAAGCAAAGAAGAAGTAATTCCTGCGTGCAATAAAAAGATACACTATCTGCTGAATGAAATATAAAGGCTTCACAGCAGCTGTCTCCTGAGTTTGCATTTACCACTGCTCCTGATTGGAAGGCTTGATAAAGTTAATGGGATTTTTACCTCCCTCCCCCTCTCCTCCCTCTCTCTGGAAGGTGGAAGTGTAACAAATTGGATTGGAGTGTGTCTGTCCTTTGTGCCAGCTCGGAGGAGTGCTCAGATCCGAGCAGAGGGGGGACAGGGTGCTGCCAGCGAGGACAGAGCTGACAGGGTTCACTTAATGCTACGAAGATGGATGGCAGGGTCACCTTTCCCCTTCCCATTCCCTTTGAATTTCCTTGCAGGTCTGTCTGTGACCCCCTGAGCTCATGGAGAAGGGGAGCAGTGAGGCCAGGAAGAGTAGGGGGCAACTGGGGGTCCTTTCCCTGTCATTGCTGGGGTGCTCAGTGAAGAATCAGAGGTGAAGTGATTTGTGTTTGGACAGGGAAATCAGGCTGCAAAACTGAAACTGGAAACTCTAAGCCTGCCCTGAAGGTTTTCCTCCTTGTCTTGTGCAGTCAGACTGGCCCTGACTCTTCTTCACATGGCCCCTCCCTGCAGGAAGGCCAAGGGAAGGGCTCAGGAATCCCCTTGAGGCTTGAGGAAACATCTCAGAATGTCCCTGGATCAGAGGGAAATCTGCTCCCAGCACCATGTCCAGCCCTGGAACACAAATAAAGCCCAGAACAAGGGAAGCTGTGCCCACCCTCAGAGCCCAGTGCAACACTGAGAACCTGTGCATCCCTCCCAAAACATGATTGTGTCTCCCCAAAGGTGAGCCAGGGGAGAAAAGGACCACAGGAAAGTGCAGAGCCGTGATGGAGAGAGGTCCAAGTGACATTGTCCCCATGACCCCATGTGTGTGAGGAAGGCACACAAGAAACACTCTGTGACAGCAGAATTGGCTTTGACATTGAGTGGGGCACTTTCCCAGAGCACCATTTCCCAGCCCAGCCCAAACTTCAGCATTTTTTGCTCTTCTGAGCCGTCTGGGAGCACTTAGATGGCAGGAATCTGGTCAAGGTGGGAACGAGCAGAAAGCATCACCCTCAGGCTCCTCCAGGGTGATGTAGGTGAGGATCTGAGGAGCTGGGGTGGATGAAGGGCAGCTCAGGATCAGTGCTCAGCCAACACAACCTCTGCTCACCCTGAGTATCTCCAGCCAAAGTAACACCCAGCAATAAACACAGTTGCTGACCTCTCCCTGCTAATTTAAATGAATAATAAAGGCAAGTGCAGCTTTCCCATTGCATTTTAATTATGTGATAAGAAAAGTGCTGAAACCAAAAGAAATTTGCAACGGTCCTTGCATTTTTACATTAGGAAAAACAAGCAAGGGTGGCAGGTGATGTCTCCATATCCAAGAGTTCATTTTAATTAACTCCTGCAAATGAATGGACTTTTTGCTGTGGTTCTGGCTAAGCTGTATTTGGTTGGGTCACTGTGACTGAAATGTGACAACCAAGAGGAGATCTTTGAATGGTCCAGCTTTCCCTGAAAGAGATTTTTTTCTCCTTTTGGTCATGTTTATGCTTTCCTTGCTTTAGGCAAGTCTGTGAGTCCTCTGTGGGGAAAGCTGTGGCAATCCTCTTCAAGACTCCACAATCTTAGAAGTCTTTTCTAACCTTAATGATTCTGTCATTTTATGGAATGTTCTTCAAGATTTTAGCAAAAAATGGTACCCTGGGCAGTGAGGGGCTGCTCCAGTGCTGCAGGAATTCATCATTCCAGGGTAGAGGCTGGAGAAGGGGCAGAAGTAGGAGCCCTTCTGCCCACAAGCAGATGCTGAAGGCAGTAAAATTTACATCCTGTACAGAGCAGAAGCTGGATCTGCCCCTGGATTTTGCTCCCCCATTTGTGCCCCTGGCATTGTTGCCTTATATCAAAAGAGAAAAACTCTTGCAACAGTGTTAAAATAGTAAAATAAAAAGCAAACTTTTATCTGGAAGCTTCCAGGTGTCCCAGTGGTCATGGGTACAGCTGGTGTTGCCTTTCTACAAGTTTTATAAGTTTAACTAATTATCATATCTAACAAACATTGGCCAATTAAAAGAGCACTTGATTAGG
>VYXF01009263.1:178489-207960 GCA_013397295.1 Polioptila caerulea | reverse complement strand
TCCTCACAGCACGACAGTCCGAGGTGATCCCCGCCCCAAGGGCAGTGTTTATCTTTTATACTAAAAACTACCTGTACCTTATTTACAATTATTTTCCAATCCCTATCACCTACGTTAGACAGTGTGCATTCTCTCTAAACCAATCACCAGTGCCACCATCACAGCAGAATCCTGGAGGAGATGAAGAAGAAGGAAGAAGCCTAAAAGCCATGTGGTTCCTCCATCTTGGCTTCACCCACCCACTTCACCCATGGACTAAAACCCAAAATCTACTTTTTCACCCTGTGACAATCTTATTATTACTCTATTTAAATTTGTGAGACTTGTAGTTTGTCTTTCAATGCTGGTAGACTTTCCCAAGGACTAAAATCCAACCCGCAGGTGTCTTGGGCTTGGTGCCAGGGCTTCTGAGCCCTCTGGGCCCTCTGTACAGGTCCCTGAGCTCCCAGGGCAGTCAAGGACAAGCCCTGAGTTCTCACACCCATCAGTGGATTTGAGATGCAAGAAGCATTTTGATAACACCAATGGGCATGAGCTGGGCCCAGCACAGGTTTTGTGCCCAACCAGACCCTGCTGAGCCCAGGGCAGCCCTCTCTGGGCTGGGTGCTGGCAGGGACAGGGATCTCAGGCACTGCTGAAGGCTCTGTTTGTGTGGCCAAAGGAGAGAGCACCAGGATTCCTGTTCCTGGAACAAGTGGCATTTGCTCCTGTCCCATGGGGGTGGCAAACACAGACAAGGAAGGGCTGGGCTTGGGAACAGCCGTGTTGGAGCAGGAGCAGAGCTGTGAGTAGATTGAAAGTTAAGCACTGTGAGTAACCAGGGAGTAGAGGTGATGAGTGAAGTGCCCACACTGGTGTGTCCACTTGAGTTCTGGGCACAGAGAGTGCCAGGGCTCTGTCCCTGTGATGCTGTTTGGTTTTTGCTTTTTTTTCCTATGTTCCCTGTATTCTTCACGCATACATTTGTAGCTCGGTCACTTATTGTTTTAGTGGCTTTCCACAGCCTTTCCCTGGGCAGAAACACAAAACAAATTCCAGAGCCCCAAGCCTCGGGGGGTGCAGGACCCCAGTGCTATCTTGGTTCTTCCTGGGAACAAAGGTTGAGAACAATTTTTTGGGATACATTTCATGGGCCAAGTACAGCTAGTGCTGATGGAGGGACTCTAGAGAAGGGGCTTGACCTGGGGAGAATTGCATCACCATTTGTCCTCCTAATTTTTGCTTTTTATCAATTATGCTAATTTCCTAAAACCTATAAAAATGCACTCATCTCTGAGATGGGTGGAGTTTTGTGCACATCATTCCACAGCTACCCCTGAAGCCCTTAAAATAAAGATCCGCTCTTGCATCACTAAATGTTACTAAAATTACCTGGATTTTCATATCCAGGTTGGGAAAAAGGCAGCACCTGTGTCATTTGTCCCTGTCCTCCTTGCAGAGTGGCGGCAGGCGAGCGGGGCGAGGATGATCCTTCAGGATGAGGACATCACCACCAAGATAGAGAACGACTGGAAGAGACTCAACACGCTGGCACACTACCAGGTATCTGTGGGAGAGGGTGGGTAGGAGTTGGATCCTCTTCCTGACAGAATGAAAAGCAAAATGTTATTCTCTCACCCAGGGAAGTGGTGGAATCAGCGCTCCTGGAAGCATTCAAAAAACTTGTGGATGTGGCACTTGGGGACATGCGTTAGTGGTGGCTTTGGCAGTGCTGGGCGAACAGTTGGGCTTGATGATCTTGATTCCAACCTTAATAATCCTGTGATTTTTATTATTCTAAGATGCAGAGGTAAAGAATGGTTGAGTGGGCAATAACTGGGCAGAGCCCCCATGCTGAGCACAACCCTCCTGTCCTTGTCCTAGTTACCCTGAACAACACTAAAGAGGAAGCCAAGGGCAGAAAAAAATCTCCTTTCTCTCTCTCTCCTTTCCCTGGTGAGTGGAGGTGGTGAAGAGGAGAGGAAGACAACACGAGCTAACATTTCTCATGTGGACAAACAAATCCAAGGCCTTCCATGCCCCTTTTCCCGGTGTATATCTGGCCTTTTAATGCAAGCAGAGTTCAGAAGGATGGAAGAGAGAAAAATGGAAAGAGGGAGGCTTGGTGTCTGGAAAAAGGAAAACAGCCTGGCTGGAGACCATGGAGCAGTGGAGTAGTTATTACAGGGAACTCTTCTTTTTGATCCTTAACCTGGTCCAGGTGACCCGCTCTGCTTCCCTTCATCCCTGCCTCACCTGGAAATCCATAGAAGATGGTTAGACATGTCTGAAAATGTCTTACACAAGCAGCAGATTTTAATGAAAAAAGTGGAGTTTTGGTCAAAGTCTTCTCTCCTGAAAAACAACAGCAACAAAAAAGACCTCATTAAGTCTAATCCCATGTTGACAATTTTGTCATTTCCTCCATCACACCTCAGCAACCTCTGTTTCATAACAAGATTATTTTCTCTTGTCACTTAAGAGCTGAGCTGGGGAGGCAGCAAGCAATAATTTGAAAAGGAAACAAAACTTTTACTTCAGATTGACTGAATCATTGCTGGCTGATTTTGATTTGTTTGTTTTATTTTTTATTTCCCAGACAGAGCAAGGACGTTTCCTGCTTTATTTCATCAACAAACCAGGCATAATTTTCTTCCCTCTCTGTGCTTTTTCCATGTTTTCTTTGCTTCAGGCAACGAGCTCCCAGCTGTATGATGAGCTGGGCCAGGTCCTCAGGAAACATCATTTTCCTGGCTGTCCTGAAGGCTGACATGGAGCATGCTGGGACAGACACTGAAATTGCCTTTGCCTCAGTTTCCCCATCTGTGGTGTGGGGCTAAAACTACAAAGAGCCAATAATTGCCTTCTGTGATAGCTGAGGGGCTATTTAATTAGCCTCTGCAGTGCTTTGAAGATGAAAAACTCCATGCAAGTGCTAATTATTATTATTATTATTACACAGACAAGAGTTAGATGTCGTTAGAAGGGATTTTTTTTACCCATCTCCTCTTTATGATGTCTTATTTATCACAGATGTTCCTGATATGGCTCTTTTGAGCCATGGGCTTGTTAACATTTCTGATATGGGACCCGCATTATTTGCCTTGTTGTAGAAAGGCAAAGTCTGGCTCCTTCAAAAAAGTTCTGTGGTCCCTCAAAACCTTGTCCCATGACATCCTGGACATCAGCCACTCCAAACCTGCTGCTTTTCCACATCTGAGACCCTCTGGCACCACAAAGAGAAGGATGTTGTGGCAGTCCCTTCAGTCCAGCAGTGCGTTTGTCGTGTGGAAGGGTGGGAGGTTGACATGATCACAGTGGAAAATGTAGGCAGGAATTTTTGAGCCAGGCACCCAGATATCACCTGCAATTCAGGAGGAAGGAATGGAACATTTCACATCGGTTTTACCATCCTGAGGGGGCAGCCAAGCCTGTTTGAAGTAGCTCAGATGATTTTATTATTCTCATGCTCCTGCTCTGCCTGAGAGCTTCCCTGGGATGAACCTATTGTCACATTTACTGAGGTTAATGCAAAAACCACCCTGGGAAGTGTTTAAAAGGCCTCTGGATGTGGCCCTTGGGGACGTGGCTTAGTGCTGGACACAGTGGTGCTGTGTTAATGGTTGAACTCCATGATCTCAAAGGCCTTTTCCAACCTAAATGACTCAGTGACTCACATTGTCGTCACTGGGCTTTGAACCAGGGCCTGAATGGAGCAGAGTCTGTTTGTCACCAGTTGTCCCTTTCTCCAAATGCCGGATTCTGGCTGTGTAAGAGCAGATTTTTTTATTACTAGACAAACTCAACAAAGCAAGAAACTGAAGCTTTGAGGGCAAACTGTGCCCTGCCTACAGAGACACTGATTTGCAGCTCATGATGCCCTGGGCATGGTCCTCAGCCACTTTTCAGAAGTTTATTGACCGAGTCCTTGTCTTTTTCTGCAGGTCCCAGATGGATCTGTGGTAGCTTTGGTCTCCAAGCAAGTCACTGCCTACAACGCAGTCAACAACTCCACGGTGTCCCGGACGTCAGCCAGCAAGTATGGTAAGGGTTTGTGTGCTGGGATGGACTGGGAGAGCACTGGGAAGAGATCCCAAACGTCACAGTGGTCACCAGACTCTGAGCACCAGCAGGGAGAGCGATGGGCAGATGATTAGTTGGTGAAAGGAGGCAGAAGGGGAGGATTTTGCCACCTAAAAACTCTGGCATCTTGTTCCAGCTGTTGATCCAAGTGGTGGGGTTGCTCTTGGGAAGTTCTCCTCCCTCATTAATGAAAGGAGGAGTCTGTAAAATGAACTGCCTCCCTCTTAGGTCACCAAATGTCACTCTTAGAGTTTGAGGTGTTTATCAGCAGATCTCAGAGCAGTGGATTGTTGTTTCCGCTGTCCCCATGAGACAGCTGAGAGTGACACAGCTGTGAAAGGGACACCAGGGGGGAACTCCTCTGTGGGGCCAAACAGGGACCTCCTGAGTGTCACCCCCACCTTCCTCCCCTGCTCTAGAGTTGCACCCAGTCCGTGTCTCACTAATGCTGGACAGCAGAGCAAAACACCCCTAATGTACAAACAGAGTGCTGAAACCCCCCCTCCAACCTGAGTGCTGCTCTCATATCACTTTATTCATATTTTTAATTTGTGAAAGCATCTCCAATCCTTCCTACTCCCTTTATCTTAAGGGAAAATGCAGTTACTCAATGTCCAGAGATGCCCCCTTCCACTTTCTCCAAGGACATAAATGATCCGTGAGGCTTTATTAATATTCATCCTCTTTGCCATGTTGTTGCAATTACTGAAAGACACAGTGACCTTTGGAAAGGAAGACTTGAGGGAGGTTAATTTCTGTTGGATTTCTTTAATTCTTTTGCCATTTGATTTTTCAGGAGGAGGGGATAGGGAAGGAGGCAGGGGGAGGAGAAGATGTGGTGGGTCAAAAAGTGATTGTTAATTGCAATTAAGAAAACAGCATACAGAGAGAAAAAGGATATTCCATCTGATAATTAATATGTAGAGATTGGTAATGCATTAATGAGGCTGATTCAGATCTTGCTACAGAAAGGTGCAACACTTCTGATAATTATGGTCGGAAAAGGGAACATTGCTGGAAGGTCAGGGAGAGGGGAACGCTTTATGCCATCACTCAGAGGCAAAGAGAGGTAAAATTTAGAGGCTAAAAGTATTCTTGGAGAGGAAATTTGTGGATGTCCACCTGGGGCTTTGGCTGATTTCTGTCAAAACACGATTTTGGAGCAGGGAGTGAGGAGGATGGCTGGGCAGGAATTGTTTGCTTGCTTTAATGCCAGGGGAGGGAGGGGAGACAGCTTCTTCTAAATCTGGGGATGAGGAGCTAAATAAGAGATCACATTAGAGACATCAATACTTTTATGTCAAGCAGCATGGCACAGCATGGATAAAAATCTGGGAAAACCTGTCCTAGAAAGTGTCTGACACTGGCAGTGCCACTTGCCAGGGAACCATGACAAGAGGTAAATGTTATGGACAACTGGAAACCGGTGTTTGAACCTCATTTAATTTAATAGTGCAGACATTGACATCACACCTGGCTTGGCAACATCGCTTGCCTTTGCCGAGCCAATCACGCAGACAATGCTTTGAAAAACGCATTTGGTGGCACTCCACCAGCACAATTCCTGGAAATCCCAATCCCAGGAGCTGCTGAGGCACAGGGACACCCCTGGATCTGTGTCTCTGCAGAAAACATGATCCGCTACACGGGCAGCCCCGACAGCCTGCGCTCGCGCACGCCCATGATCACCCCTGACCTGGAGAGCGGCGTCAAGATGTGGCACCTGGTCAAGAACCACGAGCATGGAGACCAAAAAGAGGGTGACCGAGGCAGCAAGATGGTTTCTGAGATCTACCTGACCAGGTTACTGGCCACCAAGGTATGTGGTGGGGGCGGGGAACAGCGGGTTTGAGAGCGCGGTGGAATTTCTTGCCAGCAAGAAATGAGAGGCCACTCAAAGGATGCTGAAGTTGGGTAAAAAGAGAAGAACAGGAGGAAAATAGAGCAAGAGGACAGTTCCAAGCATGTAGGGAAGGAGCTTGAGCTTTGAAAGCTGAGTCAAAAAAGAGACACTGGGAAAGCAGCAAGGAATAACAATCCAGGGCCATGAGACTGATGGAAAAAACACAGCAGGAGGTGCTGGAGATGTTAATTATGCTGGTTTGTAATTTGAACCAAAACTGAGCAAGTGAAGAGCCAGAGCCGGTGCTCAGAGCAGGTTGCAAAGATGTGTCAGGCCTCACAGTCTGAAACGGCTCCTATACCACAAAATCCTGAGTTTTGTGGTACAAATCCTTCTCCACATTTCCCCTGGGCCAACAAAGACTCTTGTGCTGATGACTTGGAGAGGGTTATATTAACCTTGCAATGAGACTGGAAAACTCAGCATGCATAGAGAGAAAATACAGATTAAATCAAGTGGGGGCAGAGCAGGGACATCCTGACCTGAGTCTCCAAACACATCCATAACTTAGACTTATTACATTTTTTGTCAGAGGCACAAACGCAATTCCATGTGTTCACGCAAATGCTGCCTGCGTTCGCCCAGCAGACACATTTCCATCACTAGTTTAGGTCTTACATTCCAGATTTACCTGCTCATTTATTCCTCAGCTCATTCTGCCTCTGATGTCTGGCTTTCCCTGCAGCCCCAGTCAGGCTGTCTGAGCTGCAGAGGGATTTGGAGGAAAGGCAGCTTTGTCTTTAGCCCCTGGTCCATGCCCCATTCCCTGGCATCAGGAGGCTTTTATGGATCACACAACGTGTGAAAAATGTTGAAAAAGGAAAGTGTTGCTCCCCAGGGCTCAGGCCCCAGCTGGTGTGGACCAGCAAGCATTGGACTGATGCTGATTTATGTTGTCTGGGGATATGGCCCTACCCCACCACTGAACTGCTTTTGCTTTCTGTTCTGGGTCACAAACTCCACATTTGGGTTGGTTTTTTTGTTGGTTTGTTGTTGGATTTTTTGTTGTTTTGGTCTTTGTTGGTTTGTTTGTTTTGGTTTTGTTGTTTTTTGGTTTTTTTTTTTTTTTTTGTGAAGATGACAGGAAAGCAGCTGCAAAACCTGAACAGCAACAGAAAGAGTAGGAAGGTTGGGGTTTTATTGTTTCCCCTCTTGGGCCGAGCAATTTCCTTTTCTCATTGTGACCATCTGAGGGAGGGAAAGAGAGAGAGCAGTTTCTGTAATACAATCCCCAGGAATACTTTGTTAAACTGACAATGATTTTTATTCTGGTAAATCCCTGACCTCTGATACCTAAGAGCCTCTTCCCTAAAAGCCTCAGAGGTTTTTGTGGCATTTGTGAGGGCGAGCATGTAGAGAACTAATTCCCTTCTGGAACTGAACCTGAGGGCAGCTCTTCCATGTCAGACCAGGAGGATTTCCCCTCTGGAGCCCTTTCTGAGTCAGACATGTGCTGCAGGGCTTTGTTCACCCCGCAGGAGTTCACACAAGCAAAAGGTGCCTCTGTTTGTTTCCCAAAGAATAAATCAAGTGGTGAATCAGCCAGAGACACCAGCTTTCTAATTCAGTGCTTATTAGCTCTAGGTAAACTCGAGCCACTCTGGTGGAACCTGGGGCTTCATTTCTAGAAAGGAGACATTTCTTCCCTAGGTCTTTGGAGAAAGGGCAGAGTTTTATCTTGAAGGAAAGGAAATTTTTCATATCAGGGAATTTTTGTTGGAGATTCAACTGATTTTTGGTTATTTTAACAGCTTTATGGCTTGTCCATACATAAATGTCTGTGAAGCTCTGGTGACAGAGAAAATGTGCCCTGCCTGGTTCCAGCCCAAACCCAGCTTAGAACTCCTCAGCTGACCCCTTCTCCAAGCCTGGTCACCCTCAGATATTCCAGCTCCTCTCTTTCCTGCTAAAAGTCAACTGTCCTCACAAGGGTGACTCTCCAAGCCCTGGATCTGGGATTCTCCTGCCAGTGGGGAATAAAAGATGAGGAGGCCTCTTGGGAATGAAGTTTGTGTTATTTAGGACACTGGTCACACATTAACCACCCACCTCTCTAGGTTCTCTTGTCCTTTTTGTCTCCATGACACCTTCTGCTGTGCTCTACAGCCCAGTGACTTCTCTTCCCAGCTTAAAGGATGGCCCTGGGTAAAAGCCACCCTGGAAAATGGCTGGATTTTGTCTCGTGGGTGCACTAAAGCACTGAGGATGGGATGCAGAGAGAGGAATCTGTGTGGAAATGAGGTATAATGGTTCTTATGATGATAAACATTCCTGCTTAAAGACACCTGTATCGAAATTCCCAGGTCATGTCATGTTTAACTGATATTAGATGGTCCCCACTTTTCAATCACACCTTGGTCTGATCCACAGACATGCTCTGTTTTCTGTGGGGTACCAAAATTCAACATCCTCTGTGCATTTGTTACCTCACGTCTTTCCTTCCTTCCTTCCTTCTCCCACCAGGGCACCCTCCAAAAATTCGTGGACGACCTCTTTGAGACCATCTTCAGCACTGCTCACCGTGGCAGTGCCCTGCCCCTGGCCATCAAGTACATGTTTGATTTCCTGGATGAGCAGGCGGACAAGCACAACATCCACGACCCCCACGTGCGGCACACCTGGAAGAGCAACTGGTGAGTGAGTGAGACAGCCCAGTACAGCCCAGTACAGCCCAGTACAGCCCAGCACGGGCTACTGGGCTGGAAGGAGAGTACAGCAAAGTGTGTTTGGGATCTGGCTGCTGGGGGAACTCTGGTGTGGGGCTCAAAGGATGAGGCTCGGTCTTGCCAAGGCAATGGAGAAGTCTGAAGATCCCAAAATCTAAAAGACGGTGTCATGGAGCACTTTTGCTAAACAGGTCCCAGTTTGCCCTGAATTACATGGAAATGGCAGGATTTGTGAGGGATTTGATGAGGAAAAATGTGCCCAGTATCACATAAGAATATCTAGGGAGACATGAGAGAGGATTCAACACCACTGGCTTCATCTGCACTGGGTGTTTTAATTCCCAGATCTATTTGTTTGCCCACACAGGGGTATCTCATGCCAGCTGAGAATTTTAAGGTATCCAAGACATCCTCAGAGGATGTGGAGCACCCACAGGAGACTTGTACCCTCCTGCGTGGCAGCTGGAGGCCAGGAGAGCATCTCCAACAGTACAAAATATTTAAAGGGTCTGGAGCTGGATAGGAGTTTTCTTTGGAGTGAGTAACAAAGGGTGACATCAGTGGCAAAGTGTGACATCAGTGGCCAAGTGTGACACCAGCCCCCTGCTCCAGCTGCCAGCTCCTCCTCATCCCTTTAATGGGACAGCGGGGAAAGCCAGGATCGGTGGAGAAGAACCTCCTCTCTGCAGAGTCTCCCCGTTGGAAAGAGCTCCCGGGGGAATGGCTCCCTCCCCTTCTCCTGTGCAAACACGGGGACTATAAAAGGAGCAGCAGAGGAGAGCCATGGGGCTCCCAGCTCATGCATTTTTTCCTTTTCCCAGCCATGCTGTTGGCAGATCGTCACAGCGCCGGTGACATAAAAAAAGAAACCCCATGCACCAAAGAGGCTTTCAACTAATGAAACATTAGCATATTATTAACATTATCTGCGGCACTAATCTAAGGCTGATTGCAGCCACTCAGCCTAAATGAGCAGGAGGTTTATTTAAGGGGGGAGGGGGGAAAGGCAGAGTGTGTGTGTTTGTGGGAAAAGGGGCAGTGTGGAGAAATCTGTTCAATCAGATCAAATTAACTCAAAGTCACACCACAGGACTTCATTATTGCCAGCCAGGGACATTGTCCCCCATCCCCTCCCCACACCCAGGCACACAAACACACACTCTGCTCCTCACCATGGCTGTGTCTGTCATCCAAACACCTGCACCAGGACTTCTGCAAGGTTCACTCATCCACCTCATCCCCCCAGCGATGATTCTCCATTCCCAGCCTAAATTCCCACAACTCCATCATGGCTCATTGTCATTTTTTACTTATTCTTCCCCGAGGCTCTGCACAGGCTGTCCAGAAAAGCTGTGGCTGCCCCATCCCTGGACTGTTCAAGTCCAGGTTGGATGGGGCTTGGAGCAACCTGGGATGGTGGAAGGTGTCCCTACACCAAGGATGTAGAACTGGATGATCTTTAAGGTCTCTTCCCACTCAAAACACTCTATAATTCTGTGTTTTCCAGCACCTCCCTCTTCTCCTGAGCTTGGCTGACAGGATTCCTGTGTGGGGCTTTCCTTGCATTTGTTCTGTGATTTTGCTGGCTCAGGAGAACACAGAGAGGTTTAGGAAAGCATGGGGTCAACCCTCTGTCAGGAAGGTTGTTACCCAAAATCAGAATTGGAGGTGAATTTTTTGTAGAACTGGATGATCAATGAGCAAATGGGAGGAACTGGGGAGGAACTGGGGAGTTTATCCTGAATATCAGGAGAATTTGCTAAGCTGAAAGATGCAGAGAGTGAAGGCAGATTTAACAATCTGCCTGAGAGACGGGAGCTGGGCTCTGAGCTCAGTGACACATCCCAGCTCCTGGGCCATGATCACTGCAGTGCATTTGCCCTGACAAAAAGTCTTGAGGCAAAGGCTGGAGGTGTCTCATACAAGGTACCTCAGGGCATCTCATACAAATGAGAAATTTTTTTCTTTGGAGAAAAAGGGTGGAAAGGGCTTTAGATTGCAGCCGGAATAGCATTTCCTTGGTTAGGGCAGATATATTTTCACATCAAAGGCTGTGATACTTGTTTCCCAGTTCCTTTTTTTTTTCCTTGAGGCAGCGGGGCTTCTTCCCTGTCATGTAGCAACTGCTTCCTGCTCAGGGTACTGGGATCATGTGCAGGCTTGGGCTGGAGCAGTGTGGTTTGGGTTGGAAGGGACCTTAAACTCATCCAGTGCCACCTCCTGCCATGGGCAGGGACACTTTCCACTGTCCCAGGGTGCTGCAAGCCCTGTCCAACCTGGTCTTGGACATATCCAAGGATCTGGGGGCAGCCACAATTTTTCTGGGCAGCCTGTTCCAGCGCTTTTTAACCCATACCATAATAATTTTGGTGGGTTCAATGCCTGTCTTCATCTGATGGAGCAACCAATGGTGTCAACTTCCATCACAACTTAACACAGAGAGATTCAGAGCATTTGTCATCACCTAAATTATACTCCCATTAATTTATGAGTACCTTCAATGAGATTGTATTGACTTTGCCTCACAAAATCTGCCTTGTGAGGACAACAGGGACAAAAGGTGACAGCTCTACCTTCTCTAGAATTTGTAGTGGAGGAATTCATTGCGTAGCAAAATTTATCCCAGAACCTCCGTATCCACACCGCGATCCCTGATTGCCGTTTGCTGCTGTGGTGTCACAGCCAAGCCTGTGAGCCGTGCACTGACCCTGTCCCCTCTCCCACCCCTCCTGCAGCCTCCCCTTGAGGTTCTGGGTGAACATGATCAAGAACCCGCAGTTCGTCTTCGACATCCACAAAAACAGCATCACAGACGCCTGCCTGTCCGTGGTGGCTCAGACCTTCATGGACTCCTGCTCCACCTCAGAGCACCGGCTGGGCAAAGACTCCCCCTCCAACAAGCTCCTCTACGCCAAGGACATCCCCAGCTACAAGAACTGGGTGGAAAGGTGAGTTTTAGCTGTGGAATTACATGAAGTGACACAGCCAGGCCCTGCTTTGTGGGTGGAGGTTGGAGGCAGCATCGCTGCTTGCTTCTGGAAACTGCCCCTGGGGCTTTTTTGTCTTGGCTTTTCCTAAGTAGAAATCTCCATGTTAGCCTTTTATTACCTTGTGCCTTGCAGCAGAGGTGGAAATTTCATTAATGGTGAGAGCTGAGGGTTTTTGCCATCATTGTTTCTTTCGAGGAGAAACTCTTGAGAAGTGGCAGAGGGAGGAAGGAAAGGGAACTGATGTGTGTGAGCCCTGGGAAGCAAACGGGCTTCTCAGTCTTTCCACACAGGCCTGAAGTGGTTTGCTGCACTCAGCATCGTTGTGACAGTCCCCACACTGCCTGGATTTGTAATTATCCCCCAGCAACTTCCTTTGGAGGCTCTTCTGTGCTTTGAGTGAGATGCCAGACGATTGACAGGCTGCTGACTGAAGCTCTGCAGGTGTTTTATATCAGGTCAGAGGTCTTTCCAAGCATTTTGTCCACACTTCCAAGACCTCTGGCTGTACTTCAGTCTGCTGTTCTGAGGGTCAGTGCCTGGCAAAGCTGCTCCACAGGGAGTACAACCAAAACGTCTATTCCTGCAACGTGTTGGGGTTTCAGTTTCTGTAGGGTTTCCTCCAGGACAAACAAACAACACATCTTGTTCTTCATCCAGCAGGAGCTGTGCTTTGCTTTCCAATATTCTGCACCTGCCTGGCGTTATTGACAGGTTTGGGAGCTGCACAGATGGGGAATGGTTGCTGCTCTGTAAATACAAAGGCGGGTTTATCCGACAGATCATTCCTGCGCACTGCATCCAGCTTCCAGCAATGATTTCTCTGGATGACTTCCCAGGCATGGCCTAAAATTGATACCGTGTCCTGCAGGTTGTACAAGGCCTCTGCTGCTGCAGACGCCTCACACTGTGCTATAAATCCCTGTATTGCCTTTGCTGGGGATGATTTTCTCTCGTTTCGTGACAGGAGTGTGGCTGATCAAAGAGCTCTGTCCCCTGCGCGGCACGAGGCAGAGTTTTTTCCAACAATTCTCTCATTGGTCTGTGATTTGTCTGGACAATTATTTTTAGATGTGGTTAAACACTTCAGCAAATGTCGTTTCTAGGCAACCTGCAAGGCTCTTATGAGCTACCTTGCTTAATTATGACCTACTTTTGGTACCGTGTCCAAATTTCTTAGCATGTATTGAGGCTGATTGCTGGATTGACCTGGAAAATGGGAAGCAAGTGTTGGAGGTTCCATTTAGAAATCAAGTTTGTGCCAACCGTGACCCAAAGGTGTCATTCTCTAATGATGCTTTAGCAACTCTGTGTTGTTGGGTGGTTTCTGTGGACAAATATTGTTTTCCATCTCAAACTGGTTGATTTCATGCTGAGAGATGCTATGTTTGAGTGACAAAATGAGGTGTTTAAGTGGAGAATGGGATATTTCCTTATTCAACAAACACCTTTCAGTTTGTTTTTTTTCTTTTCTGTCTGGGTAAACAAAAGGCTGCAGTTTCCATTTTGGTTTTTTTCCAGTATTGATTTCACCTTACAACTTTTTGGAGCTAAATCTTGGTGCCCAGTGATCTTCAGCAATAGGTGCTGCATTTCCTTGGAAGTTTTCCCAAACAACTGGGTTTGCAAACGAGGTACATAACACCTCCTGCTGCTTGTAAACAGCCCTGGATTCCTGTCCCCAGCATGTGCTGGGTTGTTATCTGCACTGATGTCTGACAACTTGAACTGAAGCCCAAGGGGAGACTGCAGGTTTTGGAATATGGTTAGAGCTTCTTCCCTGCTTTTATTTTTGTGTGTCAGTTCCACTGACTCAAGGCAGTGGCACCTGGATGCTGTGGGAGATGAAAGAAAAAGCCTATCAGGGATGAATAAAATATAATTTGAGTTCTACCCCGAGCTAATGAATTCCTTCTCTCTGTTCTGCAATTGTGCTTTGAGGGAGTTTTTCCAGATCCAAAGGCTTCCAGTGCTGGTTGGAGCTATTTCTGTAGTCAGCATCAGCTGGAGATGGCATCCTTCAAGACCACTAGACTTCTTCAAAGAGTGAATCAGGAGATAAAAAGTCAGGGAGTTTAAGAAGTGGTTGAGCAAATCAGAAGAACCTGAAATCAAACAAACTTCTTTAACGAAGAGGAAACTCTAAGAGGGTAATTAGTCAGTGGTAGATTGTACCCAACTTGAGGCACTCTGGATTAAAACATGGATTTAGTGGATTTAGAGGTCTGGAAATGGAAATGAGCTGGGTTACTCCAAGCCACCTCTTTGAAAGCTCTGGCTTCTTGGTGTGGAGCCTTTGGGACTCACAAAACTCAGAGCAGGGAATGACCTTGGCATGAGAAGGAGGCAGGGATGAAAGGACTTTCCTTCCAATCTTTCAAATCTTTGTTTTCCACCTGGGAATATTGGGAAGGAAATAGTTACAGCTTCTGGCCTCACTAGTGTTCTAACTCCACAGGGTGGTCAACTGGAAATTTGATTCCAAAAGATTTCAACAGCAAGACTGTCAAGAATCTTCACTGTTTATTGGGTTGGTTTTTTTTTGTTTGTTTGGCTCATGTTTTAGCGTAGGATCTTCTCATGTTTTCAGTGACTTGTTTGTGATGAGCCAAGTGTTGCCTTCAGAACTAGGATGCATGACAATGACTAATTTAAAAATTTTAAAATTTACCAATTTTTGCAATTTCCTGTCAACTTAATGGAAAACTGTATAAGAAATGGAAATCTTCCATGACATTTTGAGAGGCTGGTTGTTTTAGTGCTCATTTCTGTAATTATTCAAGATAATGGATTTGCTGACAACAGCAACAAAAAAAATTATTGTGCATCACTTAAATTTAGTTGAAGATGTTCCCAGCTCATTGCAGGGGGGTTGGACTAGATAACCTTTAAATGTCCCTTCCAACCCAAACTATTCTGTGATTTTATGATCGTCCTTTCATAACATTGTTGGAAGCAGAGGTGGACTCTGCCTGCTGAAATAATCCAGCTGAGAAATTCTGGCTTTTGGGAAAAAACAGGTTCAAATGAGAGGCTCAGAGCTGGAAACAAGTGGTTAAAAAGTGTCCTGGTGCAGCCACATCTTGGATTTCCTGCTGCAGAACACGAGGCCTGATGAGGCAGGACAATTAACCCAGGAAATTGGGACAGGCTATCTGGCTTTTGTTGAAGCCATGAAGAGTCAGGCTGTAGTTCTAAAACAAAGTAGAGGCTTTTCAATTATCATTATATGAGTCTATTGGAAAAAAAAAAAAAAAAGAAGAGGAAAAGAATGGTAACGGTAGAGCAGAATCTCATCTGACTTCAGTTAGTAAAACTCTATAGGCTCTGCTGAATTTACATTAGAGCAGCTTCAGATCTGCATCTTTTCAAGTTTACTTCAAATGTCCCCTTTGAGCCTGGAAATCTGGAGAACTTGGGAGCATTTGATGCAATCCCCAAGCAATACAAAGAGGAGCCTGTTCTAATTGGGACTGTCTCATTAGCATTCAACACCACACTGAAAAATGACAAAGGGCTGTGGCTGACCTTTCATTTCTCTCCATGCTGCCAAGCTTATGATAACACTTGTTTGAACTTCATTAACACCATTTAATTGCCTGCATCACAATCAATATGATGTTTCCCTACTGAAGCCTGGCACGGAGGCAAGGATGTGGGAGACTGAAAAGGGGCAGAGCACAAAAAGCAGAAGTCAAAGAGTTTTTCCATTTCACATTGGTGCCCAAAACACCTGCAGGGCTGCAAGGAGAGGGCCTGGTGCTCTTTTTTTCCCTCATCCCTGCAGGGACTTGGTCTCCTTTTGGCTGCTTATTGTGCATTGAAAAGAGCTGCTCTAAGAAAAACCTAAAGTCAATGGAGACATCACAAGTGTCCTTAATTTAACAGTCATCCAATGAAGACCATTCAAAATAGGCTTGCCAGGTTCAGGATCAGAAGAAGCTTAAAGTGATCTGATATGTGGGATTCAGAATTATAACATTTGCATTTTATTGTGTTCACCTGGGTGCAAACAGTGTCTGACATAGCTGGTGCTACCCAGCTCTTGAGGCCATGATCTCTTCTACTTTTTTTCCCTGTCTTTGTTTAATACTTTTAGGATAAGAGGGAACAATTTTAAGCTAATAGGGAGAAATTTAGTTGAGNCAGCTCTTGAGGCCATGATCTCTTCTACTTTTTTTCCCTTACAAATCCAGATACTTTTAGGATAAGAGGGAACAATTTTAAGCTAATAGGGAGAAATTTAGTTGAGATGTTTGGAAGACTTTCTTTACTCAGAGGGTGGGGAGGCCCTAGCACAGAGAGCCCAGAGGAGCTGTGGCTGCCCCTGGATCCCTGGCCGTGCCCAAGGCCAGGCTGGACAGGGCTTGGAGCAGCCTGGGATAGTGGAAGGTGTCCCTGCCATGGCAGGAGTGGCACTGGATGCTCTTTAAGGTCCCTTCCAACCCAAACATTTCTGATTTGATGATTCATGAAGCAGCTATGATTTGCATCCCATTAGCCTTTAGATGTCGAGGTCTAGATCTCGTTAGGAAGCGCTTTCAGAGCGTGTTTGGAGTACACAAAACAGAGAGCTTGTGGCCATTTGGGATTTCACCCACCCAGTGTGTCAGCTTGGGGTTTCAGGGCTCTCAGGTCACTGGGAAATCTTTACCTGTGCAGTGCTTGTGATGTCTGCTGGCCTCTTTTTCTTTTCAGAAAAAAAGACAAACTGGACCAGTTTAAAACAACAAAAAGCTGCATGTACCCTAACACTGTGAGTTATTGAGGTTTTAAGGAGAAACTGTGAGGCCTTTAAAAAAGAGCATCACATGACAGGTGCAAATCCTAGCTCTACTTTAAAAAATGAGTTTTCTGTGCCCCCTCTGTCTCTCTGCTGGAAAGAAGGCTCAAGAAGCAGCATACCAAAGGTCAAGGCAGGGGGTGTTGTCAGTGGAGATAATAAAAAACAGTGCTGGAAGGGGCCTCGGGAGGTCAACCCGACCATCTCCTGCCTCAGGGCAGGATCAGCTCTGTCTAAAGCCTTCCTGACAGATGCTTGTCTACCCCTTTCTTAAAGGCCTCCAACAACAGAGCCTCTGCTGTCCTCAGGCAATTCATTCCCGTGCTTCCCTGTCCTTCCCATCAGTGTTTTCCCTGCTGGGTAGCCAAAATCTTCCTGGCTGTAATTAGAGCTCAGGCATCCCCAGGGCTGGGGGTACAGCTCATTCGCTGCCTCTGTGGGGCAGCTTTTGGCATATCTGAAAACTTGTCTTTCTTCACTTTTCATCTCAAAAAAAAACCCAACAAAAAACCAAAAACCCCAATGTTTTCTCATCACGGTAAAAAGCTGTTTTTACACAGTGCAGCTTTCAGCTGGCAAGATGAAAATGTGTCCGTATGTGGAGGGTGCAGCCCCTCACATCCTCTGCTCTGAGGTGGTGCTGGGTGATGTCCTCTCCCAGAGGAATTACCTGGGCACCAATTCACTCTTCAGCCACTGAGTCAGTGCTGGTTATTCCGAGGGCAGAAGCAGCAGGAAAAGCAAAATAAAAGCATTGCCCTTTCTGGGGCTTGCACACACAGAATTGTTCCCTCCAACAGCTTGGGTTGGAAGGGACCTTGAAGCCCATCTCATTCCTCCCCCTGCCACAGGCAGGGACACCTTCCACTATCCCAGGTTGCTCCCAAGCCCCATCCAGCCTGGCCTTGGACACTTCCAGGGATGGGGCATCCCCGATTTCCCTGGGCAATCTATTCCAGTGCCTCACCAGCAGCTCAGATGCTTCCCAGGAAACTCCGACTCGTTCTGTGTCAGTGCAAGAACTGACAGCATGTCCTTGCACTACTCCACTGCATCTCATAAAAGAGCTGGTTGTTCCCAAGCTTTCCACCAGCCCTTCCCTGCTGGAACAGTCCCCCAGATCCCTTTCACACACCTCTCCCTCCTTCAGTGGCCTGCATACAGCCGGCTATTGCATAACCCTAATTATGTTATTGCTGTAATTGCGTCTGCCGTCTGCAGCACATGGATTCGTTACAAGCTTTTCATATGCTAAAATGATTATTAATGAGTGCAGTCCCATCCCAGCGACAAACAACAGCCATGACAAAAAGATCTTTTGGAAGGCAATTAGCTCCATGCTAAGCTGCCTAAACCATGGGATGTGCTGGGAAATTTCGGGCTGGGGAGGAAGCAGTGGCAACGTGGCTTTTCTCTTCTCTTTTGATGAGTTAATGAGTTACTGAGAGGCAGCAGGCACAGTCATTCTTGTGAAACAGCTCCACTAAGGAGCCTTTCCCAGTCGGTACCGAGGGAAAGGACATTTATCCCATGATAAACAGAGGATAAAATGTATTCCCAGGTCACTGTGATGGATGCCCAGGTCACGGTTGTGTCGCTTTCATTGGGAAAACAAAACAAAACAACACAAAACAAAGCAAAACAAAAGGCAAGCCAGGGAAAGATGAGGTTGGAAGGAACAAGAATAATTATTTTTTCAGTATAAGAGTGCCAGCTGTATCCTGGTACATCCCAAATCCTTCTCCATCCACCAGTGGCAATGGAGGCTCTCCTGGGCTCTCTCTCCCGTTCAACACAGGCTGGGGTGAGTTGCTGTGCTCGTGGTACCTGTGAGGACACATCCCATGGCCTGATTATCCTCACATCCTCCACCTGAGCTGTAGTGCTGGAATGATGGGTTTACCCCAATTCCTCATGCTTTTAATTGCTTATGAAGTCTAACGAACAAATTTCCTGTTGCCACATCAGAGGATGGAGAGCCTTGAGGTAAGAATGGAGGCTGTTCCTGTGAATCCAGGGAAACTCAGACACATAAGGCTGGATCTTTTGATATTCATCCGAGGATCTTCTGGAAGCAGCTGGGGAAGGATCCACTGCAGATTGCTGAAACTGGAGTACAGAAGAAGCAGCAAATCAGCAAATCTGCTCAGGACTCTCATTCTTGACCCTCTGGAGGCAGGTTAAGCTAAATTTGCTTTGCTTTGCTGCCTTGCACGGCTCAGTGCTGCGTTCCCAGTCTTCTGCTGGCTGTGGAAGTGAGTCAAAAACCTGTCCCTGTATCAGGGGAGACCAGGTGTCCCTCCACAGGTGACAGAGCACCTCGCTGCCCCCGGCACTGCCTCCCAGCCCAGCTCTGGTGTGCGAGCTGCAGGGCTGATGGAAGCAGCACGGGCAGCCTTGCAAATTCCAGCCGTGGAATTCTGAGGGCCTCTGGGGTTTGGTGACAGCTTCCCAGTGGTTTTTGCATTAGGGGTATGCAAATGGCAGAGAGGCTCTAAGTACCTCTGAGGATCTGGGCTGGAATCGAAGGTAAATAAAGACTCAGCAGGGATGTTGTCATCTCCCTGCTAGGATGCTTTAACACACACATTCATCATTTCTTTAGAGAGCACAGTGATGGCTTCATTAGAAACTCCTCTGCATAAATAAGTCACTGGGCCATGGCAGAATTTGGATGGAAGGATATTATGTCTTCTTGCTCATCTAAATTGGGGTATTGGTACATGTTTGTTTCCCCTTCTTTTTACTTTATTTTTGCCACAGAATACCTTGGTTTAATGGGAAGTGACTGTTTAGGTGTGTGATGCTGGGAATTGAGTCTGGATGAGACCAGGATACCTTGGGGGGTGACGGCCTGTGACCCCAGAACACTGAGATCACATCCCAGAGTCTGTCATGGCCAGAGCCCTGAAACTGTGATTCTTGAAACTCAGACCTGAGCATCCCATCCCTGGCTCAGGGGAACATTTCCTGCTGCTTTTCCTTGTTTGGATGAGTCACAGGAGTGTTGTGCTGCTGGGGAATGATCTCTGCAGGGCTGGGGAGGGCTGGGGAGGGCTGGAGAGCTTTCAAACCCTTGTGAGTCACAGTTTCGAGAGTCTGTTGCTACCAGGTGGAAAGGAAACAGGACAAACTTGGAGAAGGAGTTGATAATTTTGTCTGTGCTCCAGTTTTTGGGAGCACCCTGTCCCTACACCCACTATCCTGCCGCCACTTGGTGACAGCTCAACCAGAGAGGAAAAGGAGAATTTTAACTTCTTGTCAGAGCCAGACTGGCACCTCTGGTTTCCTCCACCAACCCCATTTATTTTTGCTGTGATGAGCCCCCTTCTCACAACACCCATCAGGAGGGTGCCTATCTAGCATTCATGAGGAGCTGCTCTCTTTTCAGGCACCATAAATCGATGTATTTCACTGCTTTGCAGCCTGTTTTCCCCACAAGCCTGTGAAATGTGCTGGTGGCGCATGGATTTTTTTTTTCCAGTCCCAAGGCACACCTTGCTTTTTGACCCTAAGACTCCTTGCTCTTTGACCCTAAGATTCCTTGCTTTCTCAGCCATGTTATGGATGCCACCAATTCCTGATGCTTTCCCTTGTGCAGCACAGGTCTGATCTTCTCCAGGAGGTGATGCCAAGACCTGTTTCAGTTTTTCTTGGAGTGGTAAAAGTCTAAGAAATACTTATTCCCCCTGCTCAGCATCTTCTCCTGGGGGCAGTTTTGCAGGACAGGGCCTCCTGGATTTCCAGATGCTCACTTTGCTCACAGACAACTGTCCAGGTCCACTTGGGGACAGAGGGTCGGGCAGAGTGTAAAGTAAAACAAATCCAGCAGCACTTTTCACTGGGGCACAGGGAATGAGAAATATTTAGACTATGGGACTGAGTTAGACTAAGATTTCTGGCTGGTTCTAAACTCAGAAGACAAAATGCCAGGACTCCAGGGAGAGCGATGTTTTTGTGCCTGCTGGAAGTTGCAGTAAAATTAATGAGGTTTGCACGAGTTTTTATGGTGAAACAGAGCTTAGCTCTGGAAAATGTCAGGCAAGGAGGAACTCTGCCTCCTGTGCCTCCCTCTCCCAAGGATGACATCAACATCCCACCACCAAAACCAGGGTAGCAACAGAGACTGACCCATTGCAGCAAGTCAGGGTGGGAATTGCAGGACACAAAACCAGACTGAACACAACTGGAGCCTCCTGGTGTGGGAGGATTTCCCCCCACGCTCTTGCACTGCTCTGCCTTCCACAGGACTCTCCAGCAGCTGCTCGTCCTGCTCTGTCACGGAGTGTTTTCCCACTCATCCACCTCAAGGATCCTCATCACACAGCGCTTCAATGTCCAATTTCTCTGCAGTGGCAAACAGGCTCCATCTCAGCAGGTGTCTCCACGCTGTTTACAGGACACCTGTCAGCTCTTTTGGCTCCCAGTCCCCTCTGCCTCCTAATTATAAAATTGTGGATTGCTGCAGCTATGGGCTTTTTTTTTTTCCTTCTTCTTCTTGTTTTTTTTTTTTTTTTTTCCATGTGCACAAAATGTCAAATTGCAGAAATTAAAAATGTAAATGATGGTGTCTAATTAACCAGTTGACAGCAGAGCACAGCTGCGAGTGACAGTGACTGATTACCTTCTGCAAACCTTGTCCTCCAAGACCTGCCTTACCCAGGGGAGGAAGGACATCAAAAATAGCAACTTCCTTAAAGAGACATCACTCTGCCTGCTGGGCAATGGTTCAGGGAGATCCAGATCCTATGGATAAATCCCCAGTCCTCCTGAGATCCAGGGGAACGCTGTTGACTCCTAGGAAAAGCAGATTTTTCCAGTCAGATTGGAGTTGAAGGCTGTTGCCACAAATATCAGGCCGTCTTAAAATATGGGGCAAAAAGGAGATGATGAGCAGGAGAGTTGTTGGGATAGACTGGATTGAGTGGGGAAGGTAGGTGATGTTAGCAATGGGGGCAGAGGTAGCGGTGAGAATGGTGCAAGGAAAAATACAAATATTTGGGGTTGTTCTGTGCATGGGGGCAAGAATGGTGCAAGGAAATATACAAATATTTGGGGTTTTCTGTGCATGGGGGTGAAATCCTGAGCTCCCAGTGGGCGGCAAGGTCTCTCTGGGAAGAGAGGCAGGGCTAAAAGCCCTTGAATGTCAGACAAAGTGATCCAGCTTCAATCCAGCTCCTCCTGATGGCACAGGGAATGCTTATAGGATACTCTTTGGGGCTTCATTAGCAGATTGGGGTGAATACAACACATGTCTGGTGCTCAGGATCCATTCCCAGTCATTTCCACTTTGGTTAGGTCACTTTTCCTGCTGAGAAAGGAGAGTACAAGCAGCTGTTTCACTGAGGAACCAGGAGAACCCAACCCAAAGTGGGGTTTTTTCCTCCTTTTTTGTTTGTGGATTTCACTTCTGGAGCTCCTGCCTTTCCCCTCAAGGAAACCCCTGTGTCTGTGCCCCTCAGGTACTACTCAGACATCGCCAAGATGCCGGCAATCAGTGACCAGGACATGAATGCTTACCTGGCTGAGCAGTCCCGCATGCACATGAACGAGTTCAACACCATGAGCGCGCTCTCCGAGATCTACTCCTACGTGGGCAAGTACAGTGAGGAGGTGAGAGCCTGGGGACACTTCTGGGGGGCCAGGGGACAGCCCACCCACCCCTAGGGTGTGTCACTGGTACCGCTGTGCACCCTGCCTTGGGAGGGCGAGGGGTTTAAGGAATGAGAAGCAAGGCTTGGGGTTTGGAAAGGGGAGGTCTGGGGTTTGGGATCTCCTCAGTACTTGTCTCAGGATCCCTGTTATTTTTGTCTCTCTTGTTCAGCCAGGCTAGGCTGGTTTGAATTAATTGATGGTCAGATGTTACCTCACTGCAGAGGAGCCCTGCAATGAGCTTTGCATCCAAAGTGGCCAAAAGTTGCTTAGGGACTGTGCCCAACATCATTCCAGATACCCTAGAACACCCCAAAATGGTCCAACACAGACTTTAAGGTGTCCAGCATGGTTCTATATATTTAAGGCCACGTGAGACCCCTTAGGGCCTCTCTAGTGGCATGGCCAGGTGATGGATAAAGCACATAAATAAATAACTGATCTTCAAGATAAGAATCTACTCGATTGGTTGCAATCCAGAGGTCTGCATTGAGTCAGATCAAACCCAAACTCCCTGCCTAGTTCTCTCCTGGCTGACTGACCTGCCTTGCATGATCTAAGCTAAGCCTGGGACTCGCCTTAGAGAAAGCTAACCCACCTCTGCTGCTCTAAGAGGCTGGAATCAGTCATTTTGGGGAAAGAAGCTGAAATCCCTATCACTTCTTCCTCTCTCCTTTTCCAGATTCTCGGAGCCCTCGATCAAGACGACCAGGCTGGGAAACAGAAACTTGCCTACAAACTTGAACAAGTCATAACCCTCATGAGCATAGACAGCTGAGAACTGTCCTGCCAGGGACACCCTGGGAGGGATAAACCAAGTCGTGCCTCACTCAAGATCATCATCTTTACCAAGTGCAAGTTTTGATGGGCTGTAAGCAGAGTCACCCGAACAGCGCTCCTCTCTCTCTCTCTCCACCCCTCTCTCTTTCTCTCTTTTCCTTCTCTTTCCAAATCTTGGACAAAGCGACAGAGCCCCAGGGGTTAAAGGAAAAGACTGCAGAGGAATCTTGGCTCTGGGGCCAGTGAAGACATTCGGGTGGAGCTCTCCTTTTCACAGCTTCCCCTCTGCCTTTTGCCCTAGAGAGAAACTGTTGAACACACACAAAAACTCCACCAACGCTCCCCCAGCATCACATCCTCACTCTGCAGAGGTGAAACTGGGAGGTACCTTCTGTCATGCTGCTTTAACTTCCCTCTGAGGGCTGTAGCCTCTGGAGTGGACATGGAAATGAACTCAGTATTACTCAAGTGTCCCCATGGGGAAGGCAGCCTGCCTGCAGAGCTCCTGGAGGGCAGAGCCAGTCCAGCTCCTCTCCTGCAGAGCCATTGCAATTCTCTCTCTTGAAAGTGACCCACTGGGAGAGGAGCCCCGAGGCTCCCCGAAAAATGCCACAGCTCCTGAGCAGGACCTCTGTGGCCCATCCTGCCTGGGCAAACAGCTGCTCTCCTGGGGCAGGGAAAGGGTCAAGAGGGGACGAGGAGACCGACGCTCCCCTGCCCATGTGTTTCATACGATTCTTCTTATTTTTCCAAGAGCCGCCTGTCCGCCTCCGTCTTTCTCATCGTGTCCTGTTGGTCGAAGCACTGCAGCAAAACGCTCTCTCTGCTCGGTGGCATCCCCTCAGTGGTGGTGGTTCTGCTCCTCCTGGCAGTGGAGAGCACAGCATCATCCCCCTCATTCCCACCTCGGCTTGGAAAGCGGGAGCCACAGGCCTCGGTTTGTTCCAGGCAAGGAGCTCAGCCTCAAACGAACTAGAAGGATTTTATTTTTTTTTTTTAAGTGTTCTTTCCGTTTTGTTTCCTCGACTGGAACACAGCTGTTGTTTTCCCACAGTGGAATATCAGAGGGTTACTGAAATGCTTGCTGTGAAGTGAGGTGGTGCACAGAGCTGATGGTAAAGCCAGAATGGTAAAGCCTTCCTTCCAAGCCACTCCTAAGAGGAAATGGCACCACACATTTTGGAAGGAAATCTTGGAGGAAATCCAAATGAAACACTGCAAAAAATTCTTCTACCTAGATCCCCCCCAGCCGAACTGCCTGTCTCCTGGAGGTCTCTGAACTGCTGTGAGCCCATCTGCCTTTTGGTGCCAACTCCTGGCCTTTCCTCTTCTCCATTTCCAGAACCAACAGGCCTTGCTGAAGGCACAGTTGCTGCCTGGGAAGGATTTTATCTCTCTTTGCACTTCTTATCCCTTCAGGGATCGCTGTCACCATGGTACAATTGTGGGGGATCACCCTGTCCCTGTCCCATCCTCTGCTCAGCTTCTCCAGAACATCTCAACTTGTTTCATGGCCAACCAAAGGAGAGTGAGCTCCTGCATCTCTTTTGCTTTCAGCTGTTCCACTCACACGGCTGCCAGCCCAGATAACACCATGATTAGAGACTCTCGTGGCGTGGAGAACCTTCCCTGTACATCAGGGAGGCAAGAGCTGGGTCAGCATTCATCTCCACAGACGTGAGCAGAGCTCAGATGGAGGAGCAGCTGGAGAATCAGCCCACATCCACCTCACCCCATCCTCGGAGCCACAGCCTGGATCTGCTTTGCACCTGGAGGGAGGAAGGGGTGCAGGCAGGGTGTGTAAATTGATTACAGGGCGAGTCGGTTTGGGTTTATTCCTGTCTCTTGCTATCAAACCAGAACCTCTCAGGAGTGACAGATCCTGAGCGTGTGAGGGGGGGATGCGGTGCAAGCAGGAGTCAGCCAGCGGGAGGGTTTCCTTCAGCCAAGCAGATACACACGTAGGCGAGTCCAAAACCACTCAAAGAACAGCTGTCCAAAACTGGACGTGTCTGTGGGGAGAAAATCACCAGATTCACGTTGAAACAGCAAACTTAGGGACACGTCTTGGTTTTAAACCCCCAGACATTTCTCTCTTGATTGCAATTCCGATTATTTTGTGCGTGTGCGTGTGTATCTGTGTGCGCGTGTGCGTTCCTTCCTTTTTTTTTTTTCGATTCTGCTTGCTTTCTGTTGGATTGCTGAGCTGATGGACTCATCATGCACCTTATGGACATCTCAGCAGTTTTAAGAGGCCTGCGCATTGGGGATGGTTTGGGTTTGGTTGGTTCTGCCACGGTTTTGTTGATCCATTTTAGTAACGTCGGCGCATGTTCCAGATCCATTGATTATGGCTGTGAAAGTGGGAAGTCCCACCAGAGCCAGTGGTTAAGAAAATGACAGCAAACAACACAAACACAGTATTTTTTATAAGTACGTAAATAAAAAAATTAAAAAAAAAAAAAAAAAAGGAAGAAACCAAAGGTTTTGACAAACAAAGTGCCACAAAAGATAAATATGGACCCTATTGTCATGCCTTGTACTCACAGCTGGATGGTAGGAGTCTAAGGACAAAGACCTGGCTTGGAGGGAAGTGGTTATGAGTGATGGGCGATCCTGCCTGGACATGCGCACATGAGAGGAAGAAGAAGCTTTTTAAAAAAAAAAAAAAAACCAACAAAAAAAAAGTATCAAAACGAACTGGTGTGATCCTGCACTGCTACTGAAGTCAGAGGAACACCACAGGGGAAATCTGAGACTCACCCTGTTTCTTTTCGATGTTTTCAGGGCTGTGTTTTTGGTTTGTTATGGTTGTTTTCCATGGTTGTTATTTTATTTCTTCTTGCTGGTACGGAGTTTTTCATCTGTATATTATATATATATATTTTTCGAGAAAAACTTGAACACCTCAGAGACACTGAGAATGAAACACTTAGGGGAAATGGGAAGCGCCAGGAGATTGGTGTCTTAACCCTTTCCAACTTCCCATTTAGGCATTTCTGCTCTCTCTCCACCCCCTTCTTTCCCCCATGCCCAGGATTTGAAAGGAAATCTGCGTTTTGCTTCTCTTTCATCTCCTCTTTATTTTTTTTTTGTCTTTCTGTTTCTCTTTATTTTGGTGTTTGAGCTGGATTTGCTTTTTTGCTTGGAAAATGTGCCAGAATTGTGATGTAAATGCGTGGGCTTCCTCCCCTGCCCCCTTCAGTGCCCTTCCCATTTCCAACCAGTGTCCCAGAATCCCCCAGTCTATGAGAAGTCTTGGCATCTTTCTTCCCAGCCTCACCTGTTGAGCTAACTATTTTTTAAGTGCATGTAAAATACAACTAAAAACAAAGACACAAGCAGAAGAATGAGCCCTACTACAACACGGATGCTTTCTTTTCCTTTGAGTTCTTTTCCCCCACCTCCCTTTCCACACTTGACCAAAAATCCCTGATAAATAAGTAGTGTCCCACACCGTTTTTCAAGCCCCATGGAGAGAACTAGAGCCAAAGTTCCTAGAAGCCCATGGACAGGCTCCTAAAATCCAGAATATTCCAGATGAGAAGCTGATCTTTATGGGCATTTCTCAAACACTGCAATCAAATAATTAATGCTGACACCTGCAGCACCATCAGAAACAGGAGAAAGGGAACTTATGAAGACTCTCTGAGGTTCTGTGGGGAGAGTCAAGATTATTTCTTCACTGCAGGGGTTGTTTTGGGGCTTTGCTGCTGGGTTAGAGGAACAAAGGGCAAGCAGCCCCTCTGCAAACACCTCATGTCCTCCCTGTGAGTGGGACTCAGCTGCCAGTGACAGTGACCTGAGACCTGATCCATCACATCCTGTGCTGGTGCAAACTGAGCCTTCCGGTGAACACCAGTGGGGGGAAATTTCTGTGTGTCTAGAATGAGGTGCTGGAGATTGTTTGACCTCCAACAGAGAGAGCAGGAGAACGATCGAGGACAAATTCAGCCACCTTCCTCTCCTAGCACAGAATCATAGAATGATTTGGGTTGGAGAAGACCTCTAAGGTCACAGAGTCTGAATGTTAAAACATGCCCCAGTCCTTCTCTTCCCACTCTTCATCCTGTCCTGAACATATCCAAAGGTTTGATCCAACCCAGCACGCACCAGCCTTTCTCCATTAGGTAACAGGGCTATGCCAATTTTCATCCCTGTTGTGCTACCACTGCAGTTGTCTTATATTGCATCTCTGACACTGAAGACCGTAAAATTTTTTGGGTCATGAAGAAGATTTACCAGCAGAATTTCATTTGGTAATTGCTTAGATTGAAAAGTGGTTACCAAAGTTTCCCCATCTTGGGCATTCACCCACAGGAAAATGTTTGTCATGAAGGGAATGAGACCAGGCAAATCAAATAATTGTCATTATTTTTTAATAATGCTGTTGAAAACTGATAGATCAAATTTTAAGAGTCCAGTCAATGGTCAGCCTTCCTGTTGAGTCCCCTCTGAATTTCCTGGAGTCTGGGATGCCTGTGAGGTGAAAACCCAAGCACACAACAGCCAATATCAGAGGGACAATTGTTCAGAACTAAGTCAAAACATGAAATGTAGATCTGTCCTTCCCCAAGGCTTTAACGAGGTGCTTTGGGAAGAGACACTGCTCTGTGGGAGACTCTTCCAAAGGAAGATTGGAAACCTGGAAGGACTCAGTCCCAGAGCTCTGCTAAGCAGGACATACATTTGTGTCTGCACAAAGGACACTCAGAGTCACGGAATCACAGAACGATTTGGGTTGGAAGGGACCCTAAAGATCATCTCATTCCAACCTCCTGCCATGGGCAGGGATAACTTCCACCATCCCAGGGTGCTCCAAGCCCCATCCAACCTGGCTTTGGACACTTCCAGGAATCCAGGGGCAGCCACAGCTTCTCTGGGTGACCACACAGCCTCAGTGACTCCAGGACAATTAGCTCTGTGCACTTGAAAAGGAGCAAGAGTTGTCCTCCAGGGCAGGTGGAGGTTTTGGAATGTCCTAACTCTTGCCATCCAAACTTGGTGTCCTGTAGAGCAGGAAACTGGTGAAACACATGAATCTCGACATCATGGTGTGATACTCAACCTCCTGCCCATTCCCAGCCTGAATTTTCCTGCTTTGCACCGGGTGCAGCTCCCATTTCAGGGTAGTGTTTGGTCCATGGAATCCTGCAGTTTTCCCTCACCTCTGTGACCGTGCAATGCCTCTTTCTCAAAAAAAAAAAAAAAATAGTGTTGTCTTACTGGGAATAACTATTTTGTGGAGAATGCTTTGAAAAAATAGAGCTTGTCAACCGTGTTTTATTTGGGATGGCTCAACTCTCTACACTTGGAGAAACGCCCAAGGGGACACAGGCTTACAGCAAGAAAAAAAAATTGTAGAAAGATGTCAAAAAAAAAAAAAAAGTAAAAAAAAAACCCAAACAGAATTTACACTTGGAAAATAAACCCACCAAAAACCCCACTGAAGTTATAAAGCTGCTTAGCCTAATCAACCTGTCACGTGTTTGGTTTCCGTTGTTGTCGTTGTTCGTTCGTTGTTTGGTTGGTTTTGTTTGGTTTTTGTTGTTTGGGTTTTTGGTTTTTTTTTTTTAATCTTCTGTTCTAAAAATGGAGAGTTTACCTCAAGAAATTCTTTCTGCTTGGAAACAGATCACCTCAGAGACGCTCGCAGCAGAGAGCAGTGTGCAGGGAAGCTCAGTAAAGCAAACTTGGGTGTGGAAACCAGAGGGAAAACCAGGACATTCAGGCTCTTTTCAGCATTCCCTTCTCTTACTGGTGTGGTCTGGCATTCCCCAGTGGAGAAGTTGCTGCTCACTTTCAGATAGACTGAGGCACAAGAGCCAGTTGGAGAAATCAAGGCACATGTCCAAGCTTGAAGTCCTTTCTGAAGTATCTTAAGAGAAACTTGGTGTTATTTAAACTTTCTATGCTGCTCTTTCTCCATTCCCTGGAGAAATTCCACTTTCCAGCCCAGGCTGGGGTAAGGAAGCAGAGAGATTAGGTGCTAGCTAAACGCTCCCAGTGTTTTCCCCAAGGAATTGAGAGGCAACTGGATTATGAAAGGTCACAAGAGAGGCCCTTCCTTGTGTCTGACCCTGTGTCTTGGACATACACATGAGCCCAGAAGTCTCATTCTCTGTTTTGCTAAAGCTTCCAACTTAAAATCAATGGAAAGACGTTTTCTTTCACCACAGTGTTACTAACAGCCTCAAAGAGATGTCAAGACAGCATTAGAAAGGAGGTTGGGATCCTTTTTCTTAGGTTGTTGTTGTTGTTGGTTTGATTTTCTTTTGAACTGATCCTAGTTAAAAAAGAAAGAAAGAAAATCTATACTATTTAAATTGGAATCCCGTTGTTACTTGGTAAAGGCAAAGCTTCTGTACCTTTGTTATAATTAATTGTATACCTGTGTATGTAAATATAAGGCATTCCTATTTTGCAGTCCAGAACAAAAAAAGAAAAAAAAAAAACCAACTATTTGTAATATAGAATAAAGTTTATTAAAAAAAAATAAAGAAATAAAAATGCCCCAGGCTGTGATTGATGCTTTCTTTGTCAAATGAAGCCAAGGAAAAACTGGAAAATAACTTAGAGAACATCGAGTCCAGCTGTTAACCCAGCACTTCTTTCCTTCCTTCCTTCCTTCCTTCCTT
>VYXF01009263.1:138509-161608 GCA_013397295.1 Polioptila caerulea | reverse complement strand
AAAAAAAAAAAAAAAAAAGACAAGTTTGCTTCACATTTTCATTTTAAATTTTCCATCTTCTCCTTCATGCCATCAAATCTCATTTTGCATTTGTCTGCCAGCTGCGTTCAGACAGTGCTGACAAGAGCCTTCAAAGGAAAACCCTTCAGCTCCTCCTCCTCGAGTACAACCCTGTTTACAAATCAGCAATGAACTTATTTGTGTGGCATTACAGAGCTGCAACCCCTGCTCGGCAGACAAAAAGTCACTCAGAATTCTTCCTGCTTCTCGTATTATATCCAGCAAGGTGTATCCCACTGTCAGAGATGAAATCTTAGCAGCAACCGTGAGAAAAATTACTCCCCACACCGCAGTGGCCATGCAAGCCTGAAATGTGGGGAATGTCATGTGCATATAAAATACTTCTGGGCTCTGTGGATAAAATCCCGATGTGGAGAGAGGCAGCTGTGAAGAAGAAGGACTCCAGCAGGTCCTGAGACTCTGAGTCTCCTTTTCTGTGGATGTTGCTGCCTTTCAGCTCACTCTTAGCTCTCATTCAAAGGGGAAAATATCCACAGGGCTCATCCAACCTCCATTGATCCAGATCCAGGACATGTGGTTGCATCCCATCCTTGGCACTCTTTAAGGTCAGAACTTTTGGGTCCTAAATCAAGAAGCCTCATGCACTGCCCAGACTGCAAAGGCACCAAGGGTGATTAGCCCAAAGAGAGGCGCCCATCTTATGCTTTAAATTGAAAGAAAGAAGGTTTAGCTTGGGTTTTAGGAGGAAATTGTTCCCTGTGAGGGTGGGCAGGCCCTGGCACAGGGTGCCCAGAGAAGCTGCGGCTGCCCCNGTGAGGCCCTGGCACAGGGTGCCCAGAGCAGCTGTGGCTGCCCCTGGGTCCCTGGAAGTCTCCAAGGCCAGGCTGGACAGGGCTTGGAGCACCCTGGGATGGTGGAACGTGTCCCTGCCCATGGCAGGGGAGTTGTAATCAGGTGATCTTCCTTCCAACCCAAACCATCCTGTGATTCTGTGACTCCGTGATTCTATGCCCACACCCAGCCAGAGAAATTCCAGGCAGGTCCTGGGTTTGCAGAGAAATCCCTCAGTGGTGCAGCAGATGCAAACAGAGCCAGCAACATCTGCAGAGAGGAGGACCCCCCGTCTCCGAGGCACAGCTGTCTCCACTCCTCTCAGGGGGCTCCTATCTCCAAGCTCTGGTACAAACCATGATTGCCAGTTGCTTTGATGCTGATTAAAAAATGCATAAAAGGAAATCCCTGAGAGCCAAAGTTGTGCTGGCACTGCTTCCTTATGGTACGAGATGTGATGGATCCTGTCTCAAGCATGATCTTGGGAATAATATCCAGCCTCTCCCATCTGTCTTCCACTCCCATATATTCCCTGATAACTCTTCCTCTATAACTGGTGTGAAATTGAGTTTCTTTGCAGGTCAGAACAATCTTGTCTCGTGTTGGTGAGGAGGTAAATACAGTGTGCAGTTTGGGACATGTGTGGTTAAATTAACTTTTCCTGGGAACAAGCACAGGGAAGGGCTGATTGAGGGGCAGCCAGGCGCATTTTAGGAGAGGAGATTCACCACATTGCATTTCCTGAAGGAAGTTATCACTCAGAAAAATCCCACTGGTCTGTGTAAAAACAAGGGAAGGTGGTAAAACCTCTTCAGACAAGTGACAGGAAGAGCAGGACTGACTCCATGAACACACAAAGAGAGAGATCAGAGAGCTCACAAATAAATTTGGGCTGATAATCAAGAAAAATCAGTTAAATCACCAGAACCAGAAGTTTTAGGGAAGTTATCAGAGGAGATAGGGTAAGAAACCAAGCTGCTTAAATGGATCCTAATGCCTTTTTTAAAAAGACTTTATAGCATAGATATCATAACAGCAGAGGATTGAGGCATCTCACCTGGCCTTGTGTCCCTAAAACCACCCCTCTTCACTCCATCTTCTGTTTCCATGCAGAAATTCACAATAAAGGAGCCACAGCAGCCAAGCCCAGCCTGGGTGAAACCAGCCCAAAGCAGGGTTAAGATTTAGCACCGAGGCTTGGCAGGAAGGAGCAGGTGGAAGTGCCTCACATCCCAGACAATCACCTGATTAATGCTGGCAGCCACAGGGAGTCAAAGGGAGGACTTCATAATTCCTAGGCCACCAATCTCACCATCATTTAACATCCAGGAGAGGATGGAGCCTTCTTTTTCCACGAGGGGGTCTGGCTGAAAAATGTGAGTGCCAGAGAGGAGCCATCAATTTCCTTTATGAGCCAGCTCCTCCAGCCCAGCCCACAGCCCCATCCCCACTGCCCTTCCCTGCTTCCACACCTCCCTGCCAAGCCTTTCCCCAGCACCTCAACACGTCAGGAGTGCTCCTGTCTTCCCTGCAACACGAGTTTTCCTGCCTATTGCTGGGTTTTAAAGACAGTTCTCCTTCTCCTGACCTCTGCAGGGCCGGCTCATCCATGCAGAGAAAGTGGATGCATATCCCATTATCCCTTGAAGTGTTTTATAGCTTGTGTTAAAGCTTTGGGCTCTTCGGAGTTTGGACCCAATTTTAGGATCATGATACCTCTAAGGGGAAAGTGATGGGATGTTATCTGAGAATCATACTAACCATCAGAAGGCAGATAAAAATATTTATTCTATTTATTTATGAAATCTGAATTGGATGGTGCAGATGGGAAAAGAATGAATAGGAAAAAAAACAAAACAAAACAAAGAAACAAACCAACCAACCAACCACAAATATACCTAGAATTTAAAGGATGTGAGAAAGCATCTTTTTCTCTGAATGGTTCAGCTAGCAAGAGGACAGACACTTCCCTGGCTTCCCACACCATTCTTACTCCTTGGAGGAGTCCAAATCCATTTTTGGGGATGTTATGAAGAGGAACTATTTACAACAGAGTGAAGTGATAGAAAGTAATGGCTTGAAACTGATAGCAGGCAGGTCTTGATGGGACATTGAAAAGAAATTTTTCCCTGTGGGAGTGGGGAGACACTGGCACAGGGTGCCCAGGGAAGCTGTGGCTGCCCCAGGATCCCTGGAAGTGTCCAAGGCCGGGCTGGATGGGGCTTGGAGCACCCTGGGATAGTGGGAGGTGTCCGTGCCCATGGCAGGAGGTGGGACAGGATGAACTTTGAGAACCATTCCATCCCAAACCTGTTAAGGATTCTGTGACCGAAATTCAAACTTGTATCCATCAGCTGAAGCAATGAATCTTCTCACCATCGTCCCACTCTGGGAATACTGGCATCAATCATTCAGAAATTATATCTGGAATGATTTTGTGGAAGAACATTGCTGCACACGAAGGAGAGACCTTGTTACAGCAGTATCAGCTGGATCTGGGTGAGATTAACAAGAATAATCCATACGAAGGAAGGAGCAACTGGCGGCCCAACCCTGCAAGGGGTGTCAGTGCCAATTTAACACCAGAGAATCCACTCCTGAAGTCTAAGGGATGCTTTGTCTGGTGCCATCGGCAACATAAATGACTAAAATTGCTCCTTTTTCCCAAATGCAGCTTAGTTCACATCCCAGCAGGGGCCATTTCAGCAGCTGGTGGCTTTTCTTGCAGTACCTGAGGCAAGCACTGACTGCAGATTAATTCCAATAATTTTGGGTACTCATTTTCTGCAATCTGTACTTGGAATCCATTTGTTTATCCCATAAGGCAAGAGAAGATTATTTCCCTGGCCAGGCAAGCTTTCATCACAAATTAGACTTGAGTAGAGAAGAAATGCAGCAGGAGGACAAATGTGCAGACCCCATTGCACCCAGGAACTTACCCAGAGCTCTTTTAAATCCATGCTCATAAAGAAAAGACAACCAAACACTGATTTCCTCATCCAAACACTGATTTCCTTGTCCAAACACTGATTTCCTTGTCCAAACACTGATTTCCTTGTCCCTGGTCCCCAGTGCTGGTGTCAGATTCCCAGTGCCCAGCCCAGGCACTGCCCAGAGCTGATATTTTCTGGGCAGTGCCCTTGTCCTCAGAACATTTGTGACCCCAGGGATCCCCAGCTCAGGGCACAGCAAGCCCAGAGTGGCTTCTATTTTTGCCCCAGAAAACTGTCCTTCCATGCTGTGTTTAGGATAAAACTGACCAGCATCTTTTCCATGAGTTTTTAGGAAAATGAGAGAACTGAGGGTTGAAAATAGCCCTGGAGTAAATGTGTTTCAGAGATAGGTTCTTGATGAATGGGATTTTCCTTGCCGAAATCAAATTGTGAAGTCAAGCATAAGAGAACTAAAATCCTTTTCTGTATTTTCTATTTTGTCATGGTTTGTTTTCTGATAGGAGTTACCAGTGTGACCAAAGGATTTATCATTTTTTTGTTTCAACTTCACTCTTCAGCGAACTCATTATATCATAAATTCCTTCTCATGCAACATCAGAATGTTTTACTTTTATGACTGTGCCATTAAAAAAAAAAAAAAAAAAAAAAAAAGAAAATCAAGAAACCCCACAACGCAGATAAGCTTTTAACTTTCTGTGAAAAGAAATAAAACCAGTTAGAGATCCTAAAAGTATCATCTCCATTTTCATCATCCTTCAGGAACATGAAAATTGTAGCTGATCAATTTTCCTCTGCCATAATAGTTAATTTCTAATAACTGGGAAACGTCTTAAGACTCAGGTTATTCAGCCATCCATTTACTGGTGCCATTCCTCAGTGTTTTCATATATTCCACAGTGAAAGCTATTAAGGCTCTTCTGTCATTCTGAAACCTTTTGCTAGATGAGGAAAAGTGAATTAAAAGTTAGTTATATAACCTGCAGAACCAAATGACAACTTAAATATAGCACATTCTGCAGTATGTGAACTTAGCAATTAATCTGGAGCTAATATTCCTCTTATTTGTCATTAATTTGTGGACAAAAGGGTTTCTCCCAAGGTTAACATTTTCATTATCATCTGCAAACGGTGGTACATCACCAAAGTTCAAGCTATTTGAATGTAGAGCACTTTTTACATTTTTAAATATTCCTAATTCAGTTTTTATTGCCCTCTTGAAAATAATTAGGCAGAAAATGGATTATTCCTCTTTCAATGAACAACTATTGGAAACATTCTGAAATTTCATGCTTTCAGGCACCAGTGGCCACAGAGAGAAATATACCCTTTCAACCAAGGCCTTAATTATTTTATCAATTGAAAGAGGAGCTAATATATTGTTGGCAATACACAAAGCACTGTCCTCCAGATCTGTATGATTTTATCCATGGGCTAATCCTGAAAAATAATTACCTGCCTCAATCCAGCGATCTACGGGAAGAGCTACAATAACAATGCACCTCTGTCCCTCCTTCAGAACAAAAACCTTTCAAGAGTTTTGTTTTCAGGAGCTGCAATAGAACTATTTATATCATCTTTTATGTTCCTGTGCTTTCCTGTATTTGCCAGTCCACGTCAGGTAACTTGGAGACAATATTAAGATTTGTGCTGGAGAAGGCTTTTTGCTTTCCCTATTGATCCACTCCCATTGTTTGGGAAGGAGCAGAGGATTCTGGCTGAGTGTGTTTGAACCTGCTGATTGATAAGGGCTGATCCATGCAGGGATTTAATTCAATTAACTAATGAAAACCACGGACAGAGTTCTCAGATTTGATGTGAGGTCATGATTGCTTTGCTTGATTCACCTCCTGCATGTGCTGGCCCAATGATTTTTAGAAAATGTGCCACATCTGGGCCAGATTTAGCGCACAATAAACACGTGAGATAAAGTTTTCTTTGGAGACCAAAAGGTTGGATGTCCAGGCCTGCCCCCCCCTGTATTTCCAGCAGACTGGATCTGCTCAGCTTTTTGTAATTCGAGGGAAAAAAATCACTTGTGTAGCACTGGGGGAAGAGAGTCTCCTGCCTAAAAAAAAAAAAAAAGATGGGAAACAAAACGAATTTGGTTTTATTTAAGAGATGGGCAGTCCCAAGCTGAGGACTCTGGTGATCAGCCAGACCAAGTGCACTCCTACATGTTCAGTTGCCATGGAGACAGGCACATGTTTTCTATGAACCTCTTCCCAAAAAAATCACCCCAATTAGATCTGCCTTCATGCATCACACATGCCTGAACTGTTCCCTGAGGTTCCTTAAGTAGTTGTGACTGATTCATTCTCCTTGCTGACATCTAAAGAAATAACCTTTACTTCTCAGTTCCTGGGCCAGCCTCAATTCTCGTTTTGTCTCTCCACAGCTTCCCCACAGCCCAAAATGGGTCACTCGCTGCTGTGCCCCGTAGTTAAAAAACCTCCAATCCAAAATTTCCACCAGGGATCACCCAAGAAGAAGTGCCTGCCAAAAAAACATGGAAAAGAACCAAGTTTGGAGGCAGGAGCATGGGAAAGGGGAGGAGGCATTGGGGTGTCTATCTTGGGCTGCTTCACAACTGCAGGGAATGGTCTTTAAAAAACTGATATTTCACCACCTGATTGAGCTCAGCGTGGCAGAGGCAGCTTTGTCTGGATCAAGGACTGGGACAGGTCAGCTTTAGGCTTCCCTTTGTATTCTGGGTTGTTCAGTTCAGCTCTGAGTGCCTGCAGGTTGCACATCTATCAGCAGGGTGATGCTGGTGAGGCCTTCTGGAGGCTGCCCTGGAGCAGAGACAGCCAGAGCAAGAGGATAAAGCAGGGATTTATTAAAAAGCCTCACTGGGCACACCTGGGCAGCACCAGAACCTGGCTGGGCCACGCCCAAGATGCCCCAAAATGGTCACAAAATGGACACCCAGCCACGAGGTCTCACACTTTTATATTTTCTGGCCCATTAGCATATTGGATTAAATGGCTCAATTATAACTTCAGGTTATGAAGCTCCATCCTCCTTGTTTTTTCTTCTCACTTCACCACTGGTTTTGTTCTTGGGCCTGAAATTTGTATCGGTTGTCCTTGGGCCCAAGCTGGAGAAGGAATTGTTTTGTCTCCCTACTCTGTGAAGGGAACTTACCAACACTTAATATGAAACCCAGAACTACACACTAATACAGCACAGAATCTGAAAAATGTAAAAGCTAAAACTTAAGGCATCACTGGATTGCTCAAATGTTGTCTCCCAGGATGTCCCATCCTCTTCAGACAAAACCTTGGGTGACTGGTGAGTCCTCCCATGATTTCAGAGCGAAAAAACCGAGGACAAACCACCTCTGAAGACCTGGGTGGGATTCCTTTGACTGAATGCAAACATCTGTGCAATAGGTGATCACATGGGAGCCCATTTGTAACTTTTAGAGAGATCCTGGCATTTCCAGAGAATGATCCAGCTCACCCAAATGCAGTCAGGATTAAGGCAGGAGCTGATTTTACTCCAGTGCCTGTCAGAGGAGAGTTCAGCACAGCAGGAGACCCTGGCAGTAAGGCTTGACTTAAATTAATCCCAAGTAAACAGCTCTGAATTCAGCCCCATGCTGGACCCCGCTCAGGACCCACGGGTTCACACAGACTGGTACCAATCGTGTTGGGAAATTCTAATGACACTGACTAATTCAGTTTCTCAGAGAAATGCCACTTTTAGTGATTAATCTTCGGTGAATTGTTGCAAAATTCAGGGGGGTGGATGAAATGAACATTTTGGAAGGCAGAAAGAGCATTATGTTAATTAGCTGCAATCATAAAGGGAGGAGAAAGCTTCTCCAAAAGCTGCACTCCTCTGATTTACAAGGATTTCAGCTGATTTTGCTGAAGCTGATTTTGGACTCCATCTGAAAGGTCATTTCCAACCTAAATGAGTCTAAGTTTTAAGGGGTGAAATTGCTATTAAAAACTCACATTAAAGTGCAAGGTGCTTGCATAACTGCATTATAACTGGTTGTGAAAAGAATAATGGGAACTCTTCTGGTGGCCAAAGCAATATTTCCTGCACATTTTGCGATGATTTAGAAGCTGGAAGGCACGGGATTACAACGCTGACCACTACAAGTTATCACACAATCTGCTCAGCCTTGAGAGTCACAGGAAGAGTTTCCAGATGCAACACAAAGACTCAAAGAGTTTTTTTTTGTTGGGGCTGATACTGCTTCTAATAACCCTCCAAAAAAATTCAGGCTTTGTGCCGGTGATTCTGAAATCAGGTGAGTTCCTGTTCTTCACAAGAAGCTTTTCTCAGGGATGTTTTAAGTCAAGGCCAGAGGACATCTTTTGTGTTGTTTAAACCACCCAAGCCATAAAGAAGGCTCTTCACTTTGAATTTATGAACCCCATTAACTTCCCCAGGAAAAGTCCCTCTCTCTTATTAAATCATTCCCCGGGAAGAGACAACCACACAAGTCATCCTTGGAGGAGGGAAAACACGGCACTGCTTTAGAGGCTTCCAGATAAAAATTAATTAGCAAAACATACTCTGTAAATTCAGCAATATGCAAATGAGAGCAAATCCGAAGGCGTGCGTGCAGGGCTGAGCTGGTGCTGAATTACTGTTATATTTTGCATAAAAAGTATAAATAGTTTACCTGTTTCATAAAATTTTCAAAGATTTGTGATGTAATTGGGGATAATAATGATACCATTAAATATACATATAGAGATACAAAATATTTTGTATAATTTACAGCTTCTGTGGGTTCTACGCTCACAGTTTATAGATCTAAAAGCGAAATTATTTTTTTTTCAATTTTAATTAAGGTTGAACAGGTTGTGTGCTTGTGTGGTTCTTAATATTCTCAGCAACAGTGAAATATATTTCTTGAGAAGAGTTGAGGATGAACTTCACTGAGCATTTTTTGATGCTTTTAACAAAAATTGTCTCAGGAGTGTGCTAGCCAGCATTTTTCCCAGAGTGTGCTCCAGTCCAGACCCTTTTCCAGAGCTGGCAGCTGTGGGTTTGGGGACAGCAGGGACAGCAGTTACAAGGTGTGTGGATATTCACTCTGGCTAAGCCCAGACATGATTTGTTGCTCATGATATGGGCCCCAGTTTGTGTGCAAATGTGTTATGCTTAAAATAACAACTTTATCTACTCCAGGAAGAGAGGAAAGAGCAGGAAAAGAGTCCTGGACAATTATCCATGACCTGTTTGGTCTGGTGTTGAGCGTGGCTGTGGAGGGATCCCAGCTTCATTCCAGCTGGAATTCCTTTGGTTCAACCTTAGACGACCCCTGGCCACTGAGCAGAGTTTGTGTCTGAGCCAGTCAGCCCCAAAATCATTCCCATATCCAAGGCACAATCCGTAATTTTCTCCTGGAGGCCGCAGTTGCAGGATGAGGTCTGAGGTGCCTTTCTCCCACTGCTCACAAGGTTTGTCCAAGTAACTGGGCAAGAGCTGATTTTCTTTTAAGGGTCCCTTCAGTCAGGACTGATGGAAGCTCCCCAAGCAGCTCAGCAGCCTGGAGAAGGAAAAGCTCCAGGGAGATCTTATAGAACCTTCCAGTACCTAAAGGAGCTACAAGACAGCTGGAAAAGGACTTTGGACAAGGGAGGAAAGGACAGGACAAGGGGGAACAGCTTAAAACTGCCAGAGGGCAGGGTCAGATGGGGTATTGGGAAGGAATTCCTGGCACAGGGAGCCCAGAGAAGCTGTGGCTGCCTCTGGATCCCTGAAAGTGTCCAAGGCCAGGCTGGACAGGGCTTGGAGCCATCTGGGATGGTGGAAAGTGTCCCTGCATGGAACTGGAACAAGATGATCCTTAAGGTCCATTCCCACCCAAATCATTCCAATATTCCACAATTAGAAAGTTCATTATGAGCAGCCATAATTTGACCCTGCTCCCACCCCATCAGCTCCCACGCCGGGCAGAGGTGAAGCCCTTGGACCACATCTGGAGGGAGTAGGATCAAAAGATTTCAGTGCCTTTTAGCCAGGAAGATCGTTCCAGTGATTTTCCAGTTCTTTCTATTCAAGTTGTGTTCCCAATAAGAGCTGTGCAGCAATTGCTTTGCATAAAAGACATGAATTTGAGTTGTGGGTACTGTCATCAGACATCTGAGATGGGGGAAGATGAATCCCATCACAATTCCACTCGGGCAAGTGGGCAATTAACCTTTCTTTCCTCTTTCCACACTGAGTTATGGATTTATGTGGCAAAAGGGGCAACAAAGAAGTGCTTGAACGTGAATTATTTAGCCCAAAGAATTACCATGTGCCTTTCCATCATTTGAGTCATGGCACAGATCTGATTAACAAAATGCATCATGTATCAGCCTGCCCTCAGGCACCTTCCTGGGAGAAATGGGGGCTCTTTTCATGGAGACTGGGCATGAGGGAGCAAAGGCTGGGATTTTACTGTGGCAGGGGAGGTTTAGCCCATGAGGAAAGACAAAGGACAAGAGCACCGGGGTGCTGGAACAGGGAAAGGCCTGTGACCACCAGAGATCCTGGAACAAGTTGGACAATGGTTTTGCTCCCTGAAAAAACAATGACTGGGATGGGTCCAAGGATCAGAACAATCTTCCCCATTTTCCCTCACTTTCATTGTTTCCTAATATCAAAGTTAATCTTTCTGCTGCCATTTAACCCCATGGCTTTCCAGTCCTGCCTCCAATGTCTATGGAGAATCTTACTTTTATGGCATAAAAAAGGACTGCAAGGTGGCCACCACTGTCAGAGAAAGGGACTTAAATTTAAGAGCTTAGGCACCCCATAAGGATGTAACAGAGAAATTGGTAGGAGCCAGCAGGAAGAGCAATGGCACAGAGAGAAAAACAGATATCTTGTTTATTTTCGTTTTTCATAAGGGAAAAAAAATGAAATATAAAATTTACATGAGCTGGGTCACACAGGAATTCTGCAACAGAGCTGGAAACTGCATCCAAGCCTTCTGAGAGCCTGCAGGAGCTGTAATAGTCTGGTTGCCAAAACCTTCTCCTTTTTCAGCAGCTGCAAAGGACAACCACAGGTCCAAACAAAGCAAACATTTGTAAAAAAAAAAAAATAAAATGGAAAAGTGCAAAAAATTCCCTTCCTTGGTCAGAAAGGATGGTCACCTTAGAGCTGCAGAAAACCATGGGAAGGCAAATACAGATGTGCAGGCAGGAGTGTGCAGGGATGTGGGCCAGTGGTGGGTTTGGCAGTGCTGGGTTAACAGCTGGAATTGATGCTCTTAGAGGTCCTTCCCAACATCAATGATTCTGTGCTAGAGGCTCAGCAGAGATCTTGCAAGGAAGGTGGTGACCTGGCTGATTTCCACTTGTCCTGGGACGTTTTTGTACAGTTGTGTGTTCCCAGGGCTCTGCTTCAATCACAGTCGGTGTCCAATTCCAGACTTGTCTTTCCTGGTGCTGGAGAATGAAGGACAGAGAGGATTTCCCTTATTTGCTGTCCACCACCACACAGATGGTGCCCAGAGCACCTCATTCCTGACCAGGACCAAGCAGCACTGGTGCATTTTTCACACATTCCACTAACAGGGATAGGTCTTGAGAGACAGAGAAAAAGGTGGGGACATGCATAAAGCAACCAATTTATCCTCTCCCGAGCCCAAAGAATTCCTCTTTCACCCTCCTGGCCACCCTGTGCTCACATCTCCTCTCACATCTCCAAACAGGAGTGGAGAACTCGATCACATCCTCAAATTTCAGACAGGGAGCAGGAAAAGGCTGAAGTTAACATTGCCATGCCAGGTCGTTTTATGGAAGAAAAGGGGATTAGCGAGGAGGAGATGAAAAGTCTCCCCTGCAAGAGCCATCTGGCAATTCCAGTGTACGTAGACATGATCAGGAAGCCTTCCCTGACCTGGCAGCCTGTGGGATGGTGGGCTCAGCCAGGATGGGTGAGCCCTACAAGAACCCTCGGTGCCTTTTCAACCCCTTTTCTCAAGAACAGAAACAGAGGAAAGAAAACAACCCAACCCAAGCTCCCCCTGAGAGACTGATTTATTCTGTGCTGGCAGGAAAAAGAGGAGACAACGTGAACTGGAGACAACAAATGCAATTAAAAGGGAAGGGAGGCATTCCCTGAAATGGCTGTTTCCGGCAGGCAATATGCTGTGGATTAGAACGTCTCAGGCCCGGAGTGGCACCATATGGCAAAACTCCCTCCATCCCACATTAAATCCTGGCATTTTGCAGCTGTCAGGATTAAGCTCTTTGTATGAGTAACATTGTAGTTTGCTTATAGGGAAATAACATGTAGCCAGTTATGATTAATCAAGGTGTCTAAAAGCTGCTGCGGGCGCCTGGAAGAGATTGGGTTCCATGGCAGGAGCTTTGTCTCTTAAATTATTGACATATCTTTCCTTTTTTTAAATTTTTTTTTTCTTTTCTTTTTCCCTTTTTCTTCTTCTGTGTTTGCTGCCTTTTCTCTTCCTCCCCAGGGCACACAGGGAGTTGGGAAGGGGCAGATTTCACCCCCAGGCAGCTCCGTGGTTCTCTCAGGAAAAATCCAATAGATAGTGCTGAAGGATGATGCCTTTGCTTCACTGACCTGAGTGGGCACAAGGCTGTTCCTTACAGAGCAGAAAATGCACCTTTTTGCAAAAAAAACCCCAAAACAACCCTGCCTTTGGAAATCTGGAAGCTTTTCTCTGCATGGGATCATGTTATTTTTGTTGCTAGAGATGCTGGCTACCTCTCTCTCCTGCCAAGAGAACTTGTGGATGCCTCACCCCTGGCAGTGTGCTTTGGACAGGTGTTTTTGTGCCCTTCCTGCTGGATTCTCCATTTGGGGAGATTGTCTTGTGCTTTTTCCTGGTTTTGCCCAAATCTTGTTTTTCAAATTGCACATAAGGCAGCCAGCATCTCCTGATGGGAAGACAAAGAACCAGCTCTGTTCCTGGCTATCCCTCTTGGCAGGGAGGATGTAAAACTTGGTTATTTAAGGGCAGAAAACAGGTGATTTACAGCAGAACAGCTCTGTAGAAATCAATGGGAAGTTATGCTAGAAAATGTTGCATATTGTTCTGAGCTCCTCCTGGGAGGGGTTTTACAGCCAGCCTCTCCTGGCTCTGACAGTTTCCTCTGGACACTTTATTGAGTGACCATTCCAACAGGGCACCCAAATCTCTCCCTCTTACCTTGGGCAAGGTTCTTGTTCTACACAAACACACAGGACAAGTTTGGGGATCTGGCCTAAAACACTTTTACGCATTCTATCCTTCCCTAATGACAATGCAACAGCCTTTTAATCTGCAGATTCATCACTGCTGTCCTCCCCCCACAAGCCCCCGAGGAGATTTATCCCTCCTCCTCTGCCCCTATCAACATTTGTTGCTGATTAGTCAATATTTTCAGGTTGATGGTTTGCAATGGGATGCCTGGCAAAGGCAGCCACCCCATCTCCCTGGATGAGCCACTTATGGGAAACAATCCTCTCCATAGGAGGCTGTTAATAGGGGCTGCAGAGAGAGTTATTGATAATCAATGCAGAAATCACATTTGTAAATGGCCCCTGTAGCTGCTTAATTAAGCACAGCGTTCTGGCATCAGGCATTAATGCGCTTTAAGGCCTATTTGTCTTCACAGAAAGTATCCCAATAATATATTTGCAATTCCATGCTCACCCAGCCTAATCTCACCTGCCTTTTGTGGATTAACAGGATAAAGTGATTTAAATAACGGTGAGGAACTTCTGGGAAAGGTGTGGAATCAATGACAGTGCCAAAGGAATATTTGCTTTTGATGCTTTGCTGAACATTTTTTTTTCTCTCTTTTAAATTTCCTCTCACATCTGACATCTGGGATGTGCTCTGCAAGTCTCTGAGCCACCAGGAACCTTTCCCTTCCTGACAGAGACCTTGGGACGTGGCAGGGAGCAGATCATGAGCCAAGTTATTCCTGAAAGAGGGAGAAAAGGAGGGATTCAGAAGCAGGTAGGAGAGTCGAGTTGTTTATGCTGCTGTTATTGTTGTTATTATTATTTTATTTCCTACGCTCCCTCCTAACAGATGTTCATTTTGCAAACGTCTTTGGGGGTTATTTTTTACCCTCTCTTTATCACTCCTGCAATTCCTCATTCTTCAGTCCCTCTCCTGCTTCCATCTCCGGTGAAAATTGGGAATGTGTGATCAGCTGCTCCTGGGAGACTGGGCTGGATCTCAGGAGCACCTCAGTCCAATCAATGTCCTTCCCCAAATCCACCTGCTCCCCAGGTGCAAGACATCCAAATTCCTTCTCAGGTTTCCAGACAGACAACAGCTGTGACAGAGATAATATATTGCACATTTCCAAGGGAAACTCAAACCTGCATAATTCAACCAAAACAAATCCCCAAATGTTAAAGTTTTTCTTCCTTTCTCTCCATTTTTCCACAAAGTCACACCACAGATTTTTTTTTTTTTTAATTTTTTTTTAAATTTTAAGTCTAAAAATTCCATGATGAGGTGCAGGCAATGCCACAGATATGAGAGCTGGGATCCTGGACAAATGTGACTTCATCCCATATTAATAATATCAATTTTTATCTCGCTAAGAACCTCAGCTATTTAAAATAACTTCTTGCTCTCTGACATTTTTATTTGCCTACTACCAGAAAATCTTGAATAAACCCATGGTGGTGGCACTCTTTCAGTGAATAAACCTGTCATGACTTTTGGGGGTGACTTCAGACCTCCCTCCTGCCAGGAACTGTGAAATTTGAAAGAATATTGTACTAATCAAATGGTGGGAATGTTTCCAGCATGAGGAAGAATTTACTTGGCTGCTGCTGAGCCTGGGAGAAGCCAGGCCCTTGGGTTGTCTGCAAATAGGTGTCATTTTAGACATCCCATTCCCTACCTGGCCCCAGCACAATTTCCAAAGGGTTTGGGAGTCTCAGTCTGTGCCACATCTGCTAGCCTGGAGCATCTCAGATGGCACAAGGAAAGGAAATGTATGATACTTGTCTAGCAAGGAAATTCAGATGTAATTTTGAAGATTATGTCAAAGGGAGCTGCAAAACAAAGCCAGCCTGTGCTAGACGAAACAATGAGGTGTGGAAAGCCCAAAATCATATCCAGCCTTCTCCGTACTAGAGCATCATCACAGGGAAAATCCCAGGGACATGATCCAGCTTATCACAGCCCTGTGTTCAATGACCAGGGTCCCTTTTATCACCAGGGCTCACCATTTGTCCTGCACCTTGTCAGGGTGGGAGATTGAGGCAGAAATCATCGCCGTGCTGGAGGGGTGGCTGGTGGGGGGATCTGGTCATGGTTCACGTGCTGTGACCCCCTCTGTCCTCCCAGCTGTCATAAATCTGCTGGTGACAAGGGCACATCAAGCACTGGGTCCTGCTCCTGCCTGCCTGCACGGGGAGGAGGAGGCAGGGATGTGAGGAGATCCTGGAGAGCTCTGGCAGCAGGTAAATCCTTGGGTGGGAACAAGGCTGGTGTGTCCTGAGTGCCCACACATCCTCTGGCAGGATGCACTTCATGGGGGGTGTAAGAGGGACAGGGAAAAGTGGGAATTGGGGACTGGAAAAGAGAAAACAAAACACAACATCCTCGGGCACAAGGTGGGGATGGTCCTGTGCAGGGCCAGGAGCTGGACTCGGTGATCCCAAGGGGTCCCTTCCAACTTGGCATCTTCTGTGATTTGGGATAAGAAGGAAGGAAGGAAGGAAGGAAGGAAGGAAGGAAGGAAGGAAGGAAGGAAGGAAGGAAGGAAGGAAGGTGGGTGAATCCTAGAAGCAGGAGTGGAATAGAGTGAAGAGCTTTTCTTTGCTTGGTCAGACTCCCTTCACTCCCAGAGCTGTGCACAGAAGATCCCTCAGGACAGATCAAAGCCTCTGAGGACCTTCCCAAGCACCTGTTGCTTGTCAGGCTGCAAAGGAGGAATTCCAAGGAGGTGCAGCCCAGGTACCACGACTGCCCAACCCCATTTCATGAAGGACCATGTGCTGACAAGACCCCAGAGCTGCACAGGCAGAGCTGATGGTGAGGGAAGCTGCTTTGAAGCTGCATGGAGCCCTGGGAAGCAGTTTGGGTTTTCTGAGGAGAGGACTGCTCCAAAAATGTGTGCAAAACAAGGCACCACTACCTGCCTCTAGTTCATCAGTTCTTTCATGGCCCTGAACCATACAGGATCAAATGCAGCAATGGCAAAATCTACCCCTAGAGAATCCCAAACCCTTGTCCCTCCTGGTGTCATTTGCAGCTCTGGTACTGGACATCAACACCAGACGATGTTTAAGGACATCCTTTGGCTTTTGTGGCAGAGGAGGGAGTCAGCATACCCATGGGGATGGATTTCTGGGTGATATCTCCAGCCAGGTAATAATTCTGTATTTTTTCCTGCTCCACCTCTCCTCTCACAGCCTCAGGCTCTTCCCCTCTGGAACATGAAAAGTTTCCTCACTGTTACCAAACACTGGGGCCCACTGACAGTTTGCAGTGAGCAGGGATTTGGTTTCCTCTGTGTATTTCAGGCAACATTTTTCATTCACAAAGCAACAGATGAACACAGCTGTTCCCTGCTGGGCTCCATTACTGCTCCCTGGCTGAGCTGTTCCCTACTTGAAGACAGAAAATGGAAAAGATTTCCATACCCAGCACAGAGGAGCATGGAGGCTGAGCCAGGTGGACGGCCAGGACCCACATTAACCTCTCAAAAACTGCAAAATTCCCTGCAGGATCACTGCTGCAGACAGCAGGCCACTTTAAATCTCACCCACCTCCTTTTCCTTCTTTTCCTTGAAGATTTAGCGCTGTACATCCCATGGCTCGTTTGTTTTGGGAGAGGTTTGCTCCCATTTGGTAAAAACAGCTGTTAAACTTGCAGACAGGTTCAAGTGCAGATGCTGAATATCTTCCCCTTCATGTCTCTTCCTGACTCCACAAAACTCGTCTCCTCCTTCCTCAGTACCATGTAAAATAAATGAATAAAATCAGCTTTTGTTCTCCTGTATTCGTGGCTGAATGGGGAAATCTTTACATTTGTCCCCACCACATGCTTTGTGACCCTTCTTCTTGAGCTAGTGGTTATTAGTCTACCAGGAGACTGGATTGCTAAAGTTATAATGAGCCTTAAGAGCTTAAAGCAGATTTTTTTTAAACTAAACACCTCAAAAATACCTGTAAGTGAGCACCTTTGCTCCTAACTATTGAAAAAAGCTCAAAAATAGGCTTGAAAATATTTTGGAAAATGAATATTCCCACGCTGGAGGTCAGACTGGTTCCAGAATCCATCATGTTAAATTCTGGACAAGGGAGATGTCCCAGGAGATGGGACAACACCTCAATTGCTCTTCAGTGCTGAGAAATGTCCTCCTGGCCTCTCATCTCTGGGCCTCAGTTGCTCTGTCTGGAGAAAGAAATTCATATTATTTCTGTTTTCAAAGTCCTTTGTGCCCTCCCTTCCCTCTAGGGTGGAAAAGCTTTATTTTTCAGTATTTATGCCAAAGATGTCCATCCTTTACTTAGTGACTATTGCTTTTTTCAGTCCTAACACTGCAGGGATAAAAGCTGCAGCTCATCCCAGGACTGATTTCCTCCCAATGCTGACAAAATTCTGCATAAACAATGCCAGAGTTTTTCTGGAGCTGTCAATTGACAGCAGAGTCCAATTTTTTTTCTGAACAAAAAAAAGAAAATTGCTGAAAAAATCAATTAAATACATTTCAAGTCCTTAGAATAGGTGCTGTTGGACTTCCTGAAGAGTTGTTTTTTTTGAATGGGGGTGAAATTTTTACAGTTTGTTAGCTGAGAGTTCATCAGAAATGTCATTTATCCAAGGATGTTTATCAGCAGGACTCATGGAATGCCCCACATATTTCTGGGAACTAATTTCCCATGCCATTCATCACATTCCTATGGCCAAGGTTTGCAGAACCTGGGATCTGCAGCTCACTGGGCTCTAACCTTCCACTGTGCTCTGTCTTGCACAGAGAGTCCTGGGATCATCTCAGATGAATATTTCCACCTAAAATATCACAGAATCACAGAATCAGACAGGTTGGAAAAGGCTTTTGAGACCATTGAGTCCAACCTATGACCCAGCACCACCTTGCCAACCAGACCGTAAAAACACCTGAGTTTTGGGGTCTGTGAGGAATGGGTCTCCATGGGATTTGGGTGTTCATTCTCCTGCCAAATCCAACAAAATCCTGAAGTCACCAAAATGTGCTTTATCTCACCCTGAAGTGGAGGATTTTGTGAGCCCTGGGTTGATCACTGATGCCGAGATCTTCATGAACTCACGTGTGGGCCTGCTTGTAAATCCATCCTTAACTACAAATGCCATCAAACATCTTTGTTTACACAGCTAAACTCCCCTCTGGAGCATCTTGAATCTCCAAATCTGCTCCTGAGCTGAGTGTCCTGGCTCCCTGCAGGCAGCTGGGATCGAGCTGAGATCATCAGTGCAGTTAAAGCAGTCGTTCAGGTGGTGAGAAGCGTTTGTCACCGGGAGAGATGAACCACACGAGATTTCAGTGCCCACACCGACTGTCCCTCCTCATGGAGATCACTGAGGGTTACGTGCTCAGAGGCAGATTCTCTGTTGTGTCCCTGGGTGATTGCCCAGACTTCCTCCCAAATAACTGCTGAGATTGGCACCTACAGTCCTGCCTCCCTCTTGGATGCCTCACATGGTGACGACACCCATCCTCTTCCTCCTGGCTGCAGAGGGCACGTGGACACTCCTGCACACCTCATGCACAATCTGCCATTAGCTCCAAGCCGTGGACAACACCACCACCACCACGGTCAGCTTGAGGGGGTCACCTCAAAACCTGGTTGTCCACCCACCCAAGGATGTGAGGAACCCTGGAGACACCAGGTGTGGATTGAAAAGCAGCTCTCGGCGGAGGCAGATTTCGCCTGCTCTGCGTAATTTTGTTCTGAGACACAAAATCAGGGGATTATAGAAGGGTGTGAGGTGGAAGGGGCATTGAAGATCATCTTGCTCCAAAACCCATGGGCAGGGACACCTCCCACTAGACCAGGTTTTACTCCAAGTTCTGTCCAGCTTGGACACTTGCAGGGTTGGGACAGCAGAGCCCAACTCTCACTGAAGCCTTGAAGGTGTGAGGTGGAAACACCCATGGATACTCATGTGGATATCCACGAAGGTGTTGAGGTGGGAATGATGCACTTGGATCCTGCTGCAAATCTCAGCATCCTTCCACCAATAGACCCCACCTTTCTGCAGTACCCATGGCTTTCAACCTCACTACAGGAGAGAAATTAAGGATACACTGACAAAAGAACTATTTTGATCCATGTCAGCTGCAGACTGGCCCCACCCCAGGCCTGCACATGCCCATGGAAGCAGAAGATGAAGCAACTGTTGTGAAAGATTCAGTAAAGGAATATAAATGCACATTTGTTGATTAAGAGTTCCCCTTGGCTTTGCCACTGAATCCCTCTACAAAAATACTCCTGTTGTTCTCCTCAGAGGGATTTTTTTTTATCCTCTTCTCCACCAAAAATTGAGAAATATGTTGTGTGAAATATCAAGACTAATTAGACCAAATGGTGCTCAGATCTGTTGCTGGTTTTCTGGAGGATTGCTGACAGCTTAGGAGACTTTATTTTTCTTTCTTGTTAACTAATTACGAACAATTCTTCACACAGTTGAAAATTCCTATGGAGGCATTGATGAATCTGGGATGGCTGTGGGAATGGAGAAAGTGTGACAGCACGTGTGGAAGGGTGTGGGGTTGAGAAGGGGGATGTTTTCGTGGTGGGATTGTTTTGGAGTGCACATGTGGGGAGGGAAGGAGTGTGTCTGTTCTTTAAAGGGTGCGCTCATGGTTTTCTGAAGCAGGCAGTGGTTTAGGGCAGCACTTCTGAGGGTGGGGAGGTCTCTCTTGTGGTGGGAGGGAGGGTTTGCATGAGGAGCTGCTGAACTGTGGAGCTGAGGTGCAGATGGGGCTGTGGATGTGGAGGAACACAAGGATTGGGGATTCAAAGCTGGCTGTGCAAGCCTGGAGAGCTCGGGCACAGCTGGTTCACTTGTCTGAGAATGGCAACAAATAATCCAGGGGTGGCTGCAGAAAGGACCATGGCATGGAGCTGTGCCAGGAGCATTTGGGTATCTGGAAAAGGTTTTTCACCAGGAAATGGCCATAGCCCCAAGCCTGACAGAGTTCAAGAAGTGTTTGAACAGCGCTCTCAGGCACATGGTGGGATTTTTGGGGAGTTTTGCAGAGCTGGGGATTGGACTCGATCCTTCTGGGTCCCTCTCAACTCCCATGATTCTATAATTCTATGAAAGCTGAAACCACAGTGAGCACAACTCCTGGGAGGGCTCCTGAGCTAAGCAAACACCTCGGTGTGGGTAATGAATCCTCCCTTTCCATGCTCCACATGATGTGAGTAAATGTCAGTCCTGCAGTGAATCCAGAGAGCTGAGTTAGTCCCAAATTCGTGCCCCAAGGAGGGGGCTGGTAGAACAAGTGCCTCATCTGGAGGGGTGCCTCAAAACCTCTCAAGCAAATCCAGAATACAAAATACCTCTTCAACGTCCTCTTCCCATCATGCCAGACCTTGCAGAATGCAAAACTCCACCATTTCTATGGCCAGGGTTTGTGCAAACCCTGTGAGATGTGAGAATCCAAAGCTTGTCTCCAGCTCACAGAAGTCTCTCGGCAGCAGGATCTGAGCAGCACCCCTGGCAAACCTGAACTTCATCATCTCCTCAACCCACATTTGGCCCAGTCCTGGCCCCTCTCTGCAAGTCTACCAGGCTTTCATTTGTGTGTTTCTTATCCTTTCCATTTTTTTTTTCAGTTCTGTTTTTTTTGTTTTTTGGGGTTTTTTTTTGCTGGTGTTAGTTCCCAGCACACTGAGCTGACAGCTGCATTAAGAGACCTGAAAATACCATAGCAGAACTAAAGCAATTATTGTAATGTAGTTTAACAGAGGCTGTAATGAGAGAGAATTAAAAATGTGCCAGTCTCATCACAATTTGGTGTTCCTTTGACCTTCCAGGGGTACTGTCAGACAAGGAATTGAGAAGCCCCTCTGCTGTTCCCTTCTTTTTTCTTGTCAGAATAAGGAACAAACGAGGGAGAAAGCAAAAATTAACCAAATGCACCAGCCCTTTCTCCAGGGCATCACATTTACCCTGATGGTCAAGGGTAGAGAGGTGTTCATTCATCATGGAATAAAATCCATGAGGCCCTAACCCATCCACATCAAAGCTGCCTGGTAGACCCCACCACTGTTAAAGTGAAAATTAGGATATAAAGAGGCAGGAAAGTGATGTGGGTCTGGAAGAGGCGTCTGAATCAGCAGGCAGATAAGGCAGGCAGAGGTACATGCCCAGAAGCAATACTCTGAAGGTGAAAACCAGAAAAAATTTCTCTAAGTTTCAAGATGAGACAAAAAAGGGTGTTAAAGTGGTGCTTTTTGTCCCTAAAACAATGCCTCACCAAGCTGCAGTCATCTCAGATCAGGGAGGGAGCTGTGGGCCCACAGTCCCCATCCTTCAGCACCAATTTACTCCTAATTTTTCACTCCGCAGGCTCTTTCCCTTCCCTGCAGCACCCCTGGACCTCCCAGCTGCTGCTCACCTTCCTGACAAATGAATCCTTTAAGAAAGATCTCGCCAGGGTGTCCCAACCCTGCCCACACCCACCAGGGCCCTTCCCTGTTGCAGACCAAATGTCCCAACACCTCCACACCTGGACTAGAGAAAGCAGCAGGATCCACCTAGAAATAAGATTTGGTGGGATTTTAACTCCAGTTCTGCCCAGTTCTCAACTTCCCCACTGTGTGTGCAAGTGCTCTGACCAGTAACGCCATCACCAGCCCCTTCCCCAGGCTTTGATTTGGAAAACACACTAAAATTAGACTTCTCTCATCCAGATAAAATCTAAGCCTTGCAAAAGTAGTCAGAAATTCTCATCTCAGCTTTAAATAGGCTGTGGTGGAGAGGCCAGGTGAGTGTTTCAGCAGCAACCAGCACCTGCCATCACATTTAAGACATGGAGGGCTCACTGTGAAGTTTATTTGCAAGGCACAAGAAGATTTGTGGACTCAGCAAAGTCATATTTCACTCTGGGGACAGACACAGAATGTCTGTGACTGTGGTCTTAGTGTAGTTTTATTTTCAACACAAAGTTTATCCCAGAAACTTGGAACAAAGTGGACTTTCCTGTTTTCCTGGCTGGAGGGAAGCTGTGACTCTGTCAGGGGCAAGATCAGGACCAAAAAACCAACATCTGAAAATGAGAACAGCCTTGCAACTCTTTGGAGAAGTCAAACTGCTTAAAAAACACCAAGTAAGAGTGGTAGCAATCCCCTGGATCAGGAAAGGGCTGGCATGGAAAGCATTAGAGCATCCACCAGCTCAGCTAAGAGTGCTAGGGGGTATCATTAAAAGGTAAAATCTCCACAGATAAATATCTGCTGGTTGTGCTTTTGCACATTCTAGGGAGACATCTCTTTGGTTATGGACCTCCACAGGGCATCCTCTGGGCTCCAGAGCAGGGAAGAAACACTGATCCTCCACACTGCTCTTCTGTAACACATCCAAGAGCAAAAAGAGGCTTGAGAAATTCTGAAACTAAGGAAGAGATCAGGAGGAGGCTGTTCCCATGTGGCAAACCCAATGTGTTTGTTTTGTACTAATCCCAGCTTTCTCTCTGCCAGAGCAGGACCAAAACCACAGGAAAAGATGTTCTTTGAAAAGCAGGCTTTTGTGCTCATCATTAAAAGGGGCTGTGGGAAGTTTTGGCTGAGGGGATGAATCCAAACGCAGAATGAAGTGGAAAACAGCCTGGCTTTCAATTATGTTCTCATGAAACCGAAACAAACAGGTCTCTGAGCCCAGCAGTTATCAAGAAATATTCTCTCTTTTTTCGACTTCTGACTTTGGAACAGCTTGGAGAAAAACAGCCCCAGACATCTCCTCTGTTTCCTGCCTATATTTAGAAAATCAAAAAAAAGTGGCTGTCAGACACCTGGCCTGGAGGTCAGAGGAGGGGTGAAGCACTTTTCTAAACGCATCACCAAGTGCTTCCTTGGGGGACACGACACAGGACCAGCTGGAGAGCTGCGCCCTTCTGGGCTGGAAGTGGAGACTGGGTAGGACACACTGGGACATCTCAAATAGCATCTGCTGGCTGTGTCGGCAGCTGGATCCCACCTGAGATAATCAGGGCCAGGAGCTCAAGCTCCTTTTTATAAGGCCTTTATTAAGAAATCAGCTCTGGGGTGGGGGCTCGAGGGGTCGCGCACTCCACCACTGCTCCCTCGGATGATGCAGAGGAGGAGGGGTGCAGGCAGCTGTGCCCAGAGGCAGA
>VYXF01009263.1:74266-138253 GCA_013397295.1 Polioptila caerulea | reverse complement strand
ATCTCCTTTTAAATTGAGACTTTTCAGTGTTAATTTCCATGTTCCGTCTTTCTCTCTGTTGCCCTTTTTTCCTCTGTCACTTTTTTCCTGCCGCCGTTTTTCTCCTCGCTGTTTCTCCCGTTGCCATTTTTCCTGCCTCCTCCGCCACCGGTCCATGGGGGCAGTGGCAGTTTTTACCAAGTGGAATGAGGGTAAAAAGGGATTACAGAAACACTGGGGATAGGGGGTAACAGGATTGATAGACCAGGGATGTAACATGGGGTTTTACAACTTTTTGGGTAACATAATACAACACATTACAGAAATGGTGAACTTTAACTTTTACCATTAAAACAGATAACATTAACGTGAGGAAATGATGAGATTTTATTCATAACACCACCCATGGAATTCCAGCCACGACACAGTGCAGCTGGCTGTCTCATGGAAGCCTTCAGCCACCTTCCTCTGCTCCCTGCTCTCCTCAGCCCCACGGATGGGGAAGCGGAGCACAGCGGGGAAGGAACGGCGGGGATGCAGAGGAACTGCTCCAAGGGGAGAGGGTTTTTCCAGGAAAACACACGTTGCTTTTGAGACACTTCCAGGTTCGATTTTAGTGCCACAACTGGTCTAGCACAGACACTTAATTGCAGGGTGTTCTGCATTTTGCTGGGATCAATTTTGGGCAGCAGTGCATCCTTACACCACCAGCACCAGTAGAAACTGGGGGGTGAAGGCTGCAGTGACAGGTATTTCACATAAGGTTTTTGATTTCATTATTAATGCTGCTTTTCTGTGCTGCTTTGCACTGTTAGTATAACAGACTAATCATGAGTATTATATTTTCATCCAACTGTTAATACTGTAATTAAGCCAACAATAAGAGGGTTTTTTTCCTACAGACAGGGTGTATCCTGTTAACAAGATTTTGAGGGTCAGGAAATGAAGGGGCACTGAACCTGCAGAGCTGCCTCTCTGTGATCAGCTGCTTTCCCTTTTTTATCTAAATGAACATGCAAATAAAAACCACAGGCCCAGTCTTTTTGCCAGTTACTTCCTGCAATCCAAAACTGGCCTATAATTTTCCAGAAGGCTCAAGCAGAGCTGGGTAAAATCTTCACAGGTTTGTGTCCTTTAAAATAAAAAATCCTATGACTGGGAGACAAAAACGCAGTGAAAAAGATTGGATCAAGATACCTCGCTCATTAAAGTCAGGAAATGGTACAATCTGAAAGGTCTTAACTTTCAGTCCCAAAATAAAAATGCCTTTTCCTCTCTCTTTTACTTCTTTCCAAGCCATTTCAACGCTGCTTAGTGCTGCAAAAGTGATCTTGATAAACTTTAAAAATGCAGCAGATCCTCTGACTTTATTGGAATTCCCTGTTACAAAAATATCTTAGCTGAGGACTGAGTGTGCTGGGCACTGAAACTGCTCAGCTGTGTGCTGCAGCTCTCAAACAGACAGCACAGATTTGCTTTTGGGTCTTGGGTTTTTCAGAGCAGAAGGAGTTTTTTTTTTTTAAGGAAGAGGATTGACAGCTTGTTGAGGGGGATGATCTTTCCCCTCTGCTGAGGCCACATGTGAAGTGCTTCCCAGGACAAGAGAGACATGGACATACTGGACACCAAAAATATAAATAAAGAAAATTTGTTTAAAGGAATAAAAAAACTTTTTTTTTTTTTGTGAAGGTGGTTGAGCACTGGAGCAAATTTCTCTGAGAGGCTGTGTCCAGGTTGGACAGGGTTTGGAGCAACCTGGAACAGTGGAAGGTGTCCCTGCCCGTGGCACGGGGCGGAACTGGATGGGCTCTAAGGTCCCTTCCCACCCAAACCAATCTATGATTTAATGTTTCTGTGAAAAACTGGAGTTTTATCCCAAACTATAACCAAAGGCATGAATCATCCATGGAGCCAGATGGGTGACAGCAGGAAAGGAGCTGTGCAGGAGTTATTAGACCACTGGTGTTCTTGTGGTATCCAGAAATGAGAGGTATCCCACAGAACCTGATAGAGTAGCCTCTGGAAAGAAGGGGGGAGCTCTGTGTGAAGGAGTTTTGATGTTAACTGCTTCTTTTGACACATTTCTGCCTCCCTGCCACCTGAACCCTGCACAGCCACACTTCAAACACCTTCCCAGCTGGAAATAAGCTGAAAAATAGTAGATGTTTTCCACGTATTAAAGCACTTTCCTAAATAAACCTGAGGTAAGCACCAGGGTGGATGAAGAGGTACTTAATAAAAATGACAGCACTAACATCAGTGAAAATGAGGATAAATAGCCCAGGAATTGATTTAGGGTAAGAATTAGATTTAAAACTCACCCTCTCCTGTAGATCAGCCTCCCTTCAGGACCAGAAACAGAAGTGTTAATTTGCCTCCTCCTCACTTGATGTGATGGAGTGAATGTGACAGGGGAGAGAATGACCTTATACCACAGTCTATCCTAGACACACAAGGATTGTTTCTGAAAGGAAATGTAGAAATTATCTCACTTCTGCAAGAGAAACTCCAGCTCTCCTGTTAATAAAAGCTGTGACTTGGGCTCCAAGTACTCCTGAAGCTGGGAATAGATTTTTCCTGGGAGAAGATGGCTGCAAACAACAGGAGAAATGCAGAACTGCTTTTACAGAGGCCACAAACCCAGCTTTCTTCAGAGCATCCCCATGCTTGTTGTCCACGTGGCTGTGAAGGCTGACATGGCAGCTCAGAACTCATGATCTCAGAAATAAAAATCCAGATTCTTTGCACTCCACAAAAATCTTTAACATCAGGAATTTTCCACTCTCGAGAGCACGTACATGGGAGGAATCTCCCTCAAATGCCACCCACAGCACCACCATGATTTCATGACTTTCACTGTCATGAAAGTTCCCTTTTAAAGTCAGAAGAAGCCTGATCTTGGGGACAAAAAGGGACATCTAAGCCTGCATTCCTTGTTTCCCTATACTGGCACACAAAGAGGAGGTAAACACTGTGAATCCAACTTTAGGAGACTGATGGGTGCCTTGAATAGGTACAGATATTTATGATGACATGAAGGAGCATGATGGCCCCAAAACACTCAGGTTTCTTCCTTCACACCTCCAGTGACCACTCCATGATATCAGATTCACACCTATTTCAGGAAAGGGTAATTTCCTCCTTGGAAACTCCACTTTCTCTCTCTCTCCATGGACACTTGAAAGCCCTTGGAAAACCAGCTTAGACCAGTGGCTGAAACTGGACATCAAATCTATGCCTGCATAACTCATCCAACACCAGGCAGAAGCAAAGAATTGATTTACTGGGGCACTCAGCTGGCCTCTGGGATAGCTCTGGGAATGCCAGATGCCAAATATCTTCTCTTGGAGATGCAGACAGAAAAGCTAAGACCCTCCACCACAATGTTCACCATGAAGGACAGTGCAAGATGGTTCAGCCTGGCTTACTGGGAAATGCACACCAGGAATATGCCAACAGCTGAAGGCTGGACCCTAAAATTTCACAGTTACACATTAGAAAAAAACATATTTATCTCAGAAAAATACGGCAGGAAGGGAATCTCTGTGTGTGTGGTGAATCTACGTCTAAAATTCAATCTCCACCTAATATAAATAAAGCAAGTTTTGGAGGAAGGCAGAAGGAAGGAGGTGGGCAGGGCGAAGGTGTCTGTGGACCAGTTTCTCAGCAGAGAGTAGGCCTCCCTGCTTCTACTTAATTGATTAATTCCTTCTTAGCAGAGTCATCTGTTTGATGTGCTTTTCCATAAAAGCAGTTCAGAAAGTTCATGGGAGTTAATCCGTGAAGATGGCTGGAGCTGCAAAGCCGAGCATCTGATTAAAGGACGAGGAGATCGCTCTCAGCTTAGCTGCTTTCAAAGTTGTTCCCAAAGTCTTTGCTAACCTTCATATTTCAAAGTTCACTTCTTGGCACTGGGGAATTTAAAGGGGAAGGCTCCTTTTTAACAGCAGGATTATTACTGTGATCAAAAAGCCAAGAGAATAAATTCCAAGGGAGGCCACACGCAAAGTCACGAGCGTGCCCGTAAAACGCAGCAGATGAAAAGATCCAGAGGCAAACGCACACACAGAGGCTTCTGTTCCACAGCCTATCCAAACCAGCCTGCTCTGAATGCAGCACGTATCCCACAGATCCAGGCAGAGCCATCCCTCGTGCCAGGACCGCCTGCCTGTCCCCAAGGACTTGGAGAAGCAAACAGCACAGGAGTGTTCTCTCTGCAGGGGTTCGCATTCTTGCTGCTCGCAGCAGAGCCTGGCCAGCAGCCTGGAAAGGTGAGCAAGAGCTCCAAGGGGGACATAACTCCGGTGTGCTGGTGCTGAGTGATGTAATGAGGTGACAGAAATCCTCTGCTGATGCCATGTGAGGCAGTAACGATGAGGGATGATGTGGGAGGCTTGCAGAGGAACGTCACACTGCCGAGTGATTCTGTGACTAAAGAGCAGCTGAAATTCCAGGGAAAAAAGTGCAGAGTGGTACACACGGGAAAAAGAAAGCAGTGCCAACTTTACCTACAGTGATGAGCTTCGAATGGACTATTACTTACTCAGGAATGAGTTGGTGTTTATAATGAGCAGTTCTATGAATATGTCACCTCCGTGCTCCATGGTGGTGACAAAAAGCAAATTGGATGTTGAGAATTAATAGCAAAGGAATGGAGATCAAAATAGAAGCCATTATTACACCCCTGTGTAAATTCAGTGCGTGTCTGCCTCGAGAGTGTTTTGAGCAGCTCTGCTGTTCCCCCCACAGAAAGGATGCAGCAGAACTGGGAAGGATGTGTGGAAGGGCAATAGAGTGATCAAAGGTACAGAACAATGAAGTACTCCAGGAATATTTCATCTGAATAAGAGATGACAGAAGCAGAGTATGATAATAGTCTATCAGATTATGAGTGGCATGAAGAGGATGAAAGAGAGCAACTATTGTTTTCTTTTTCCTTTGAAAAGACAAAAAAGGGTGCTTGAGATGATAGCAGGTCAGAACAAAGGACCTACTTCACACAAGGTGAAGTTAATCAAGAGATAATCCCCCCTTGCCAAGGGATACTGCAAATGCTGGAAGTTTACTCAATGGAAAAATATTAAACAACTTAATGGGAAAATATTCATGGTAAATACAAAGATACTTCAGGAATAATTATGGTTTTGTTCTCTAGAGGATCTAAAAATACCTGCATTACCCAGTGATTCACTTTATACTTTCCCCTATACTGGGCTGGGTAGACCCAGAGTGTGGTGATGTTATCAGTGCTTGATTTCCTGTCTCCTCCAGAGGGTGAAGTGGGCACTTGGGGGTATCACCATGCCAGGAAGAGTTCAAAAAATGTGTAGACGTGGTGCTTAGGGACCTAGTTTAGTGATGGACTTGGTAATAATGGTTAGACTCAATTATCTTAGAGGTATTTTACAACCCCAATATTCTATGAATAAATGGTGAAGGACCTGGGACTTAGTCCTGGCCTTTCAGGAGGGCAGCTCTCTGGTTTCTTGCATCTTCAAGGCTTCTGAGGAAGTTTTTCCACACTATTTTTTCACATTTCCTGAATTATGCCGTGCAGGATTTGAAGTCCTTGAAATTTTCTCAAGTTCTTGGAGGTTTGAGAGCAAATCAAACCTCACTGCTGGTTGTATTATGAAGCTGATATTGTCTCTCCAAATTAGGGGCACATCGAGAGAGGAAAAGGATTTAACTCTACAAAAGAATATTCTCTGTGCCAGAATTCAATTCTACAGGATATTGTGAGGCCCCAGAAGTAGAGTCACAGTGCAAAGGGAATGAGATCTGCAGTGCTGCCATTCCTGTATGACCTTGACCATGGCACAGCACCACCTTCATAATGCTCTTCTCTTCTCTTCTCTTCTCTTCTCTTCTCTTCTCTTCTCTTCTCTTCTCTTCTCTTCTCTTCTCTTCTCTTCTCTTCTCTTCTCTTCTCTTCTCTTCTCTTCTCTTCTCTTCTCTTCTCTTCTCTTCTCTTCTCTTCTCTTCTCTCCTTGAGTCTCTTCTCCCATTCTCTTTTCATGGAAAAAACCCAAACCACTCTATTATGGGATATTAGTGAGCTAATCTAAGGAAATTTAGGCAGGCAGCTGATTCAAAAATATTTTGCTGTCCTCCAGCAGCAAAAACAATCAGTGGGAATCTTGTCTGCTATGGACAGAGCCGGATACATTCACTGGTGGGGCAGAAGAGAGTTTGAAGAAGGCAAAGCCCTTCTGAAAGAGCAGAAATGCCAGAGTTCAGGGTATGAAGTCCAACCTGACTGTGGGCTGGTCTGTTTTACAGCCCTACGAGTCCCCTGGCTTGTTCTCTGTCTCTCCATCTCTCATGAAGGCTTAGCTGAGGCAGAGGTCAGTGTTTATGATGGATCCACGTTGCCCATTTGCAAGCCAAGGTGCTGGAAGCATTGATATCTTCAGCCCTGGAGAAGTGATGAGGGGCCACAGACACTTGGGAGCCTGCAGCAGCCAGGCTGGTGCCAGAATCACCTTGGGAACACGTGGGCTGGGTGTGCAGGCAGAACAGACGGTTCTCAGGGCTGTGTTCAGGAACATGGGATAAGGAAGTGCAAGAGGGAGTCAATAATCTGGGGTCATGCACCCAGTGGAGATTCAACCCCTGTGTCCTGCATGACATCCCCTAAAACTCCTTCCTTCTGACAGCCCCTGGCTGGAGAGCAGCACGGGCAGAACCCAAGCTGGGCTGGACACAGGAATTTGGGAGAGATGGCCTGTGGTGAGCACAGTGGACAGGTGGAGCACTCACACAGAGTTATCATCTGTGGGGAAAATAACTCTGCCCAAAGGGCTTGGGATGAATCAGGCTAAGGATGCTGTAATTGAATAAAAATACCTGAGCTTTCCTGCAGTTCATCTAATCCACATTAGCAGCTCACTCAGATTTCCTTCTCTGACAACAAGAGCACAGACTTACGGGATTTTAGGGTAAAAATGCACCAGGTATATTTTTAACAAAAGATGATTGAAGTGAAATCTGCTGGCCACCTTTCCCCTCTCCTCGACTCAGAGTGACCTTCACCCAATCTGGCTCTAGAGAAGAATTTATTTGGGGAGTGAATATGCAGCAGGTTGCTCTTCCCTGGACAGATCCCTGTCTCCAACCACACAGCAGGCCGAGGTCAGCACAGGTTGCTGAATTTTCATTAGGAACAGATCCTTTTATCATGGTTTACAGTTCTGAACACAGGGATCAGGAAGGAGATCAGGCTGCCTGCTCTTACCTTTCTCAGGTCTTCCTTTCAGCAGGTGACATCATCTTATTGATAAAGGTCAGGTTGGCCTCAGCTCCTTTCTGACTCATTGAATATTAGAGATGGCTGGAGGCGGGGGCAGGCGGTGATTTGATGTGACAGGGCAGGAGGGAGCACACCAGCAGTGCAGCAGGACACAGGCTGCAGGAAGGGACCATGCCATGATCCATTGTGACAAGGGGAGAGCTGCGGATGGATGGTCCAGCGGCCTGAAGTGACCCAGCAAGGGCAGGACAGAGAGAGGCAAAAACCCCTTTGGTTTGTGCCCATTCCCAGCACAATGGGACAAAGCCAGGGGGATCTTCCTTAGCTGAGGATGGGATCACAGGTTGATTGTGTGAGATCTTCTGACATCAGGAACCAGGTCCCTTCCTTAAAGCTCATCTCATTCCATCCCATGCCATGGGCAGGGACACCGTCCACGATCCCAGGGTGCTCCAACCTGGCCTGGGACACTTCCAGGGATCCAGGGACAGCCACAGCTTCTCTGGACACCCTGTGGCAGGGCCTCCCCACCCTAACAGGAGAGCATTTCTTCCTGACATCTCATCTAAATCTACTTTATTTCAGTATAAAGCCATTAATTCTTTACTTTAAAATACAGAGCACAGCATCCCATACTGGATCTAGGATGTGGATCCAGCAGGGCAGGGGAGAAGCAGCAGCAGGGACTCTCCTCTGCAGATCTGTGGCCGTGGAAAAGAGAGGCAGGAACAGGATCCTGTGATATCCATCACTAGCCATGTGCTGATGTGCTGCTTGACTAACCTGAACATGCATTTAAAGACACCAGGTTTGCTCCCAGGAGATTTCTCCTTCCTCCGAAGCGCTGTTTCTCACGCATTCAGCATCCAAGTATTTTGAGAAAAGGGTTCTCTGTTCCTGCAGGCTCAGGAAGGCAGGGACAGCTGGTAACTGTTTCCTTCCAGCCCTCTTCTTTTCCCATCCTGTGAAATTTCACGCCAGCTGTGGTCACCTGTTTGATTTCTCTTTGAGTGCCTGCCTTCCTCCACAAATTAATTTTGATTATTGTCTTGCCTGGCAGGGAGGGAACTCTTAGTGGTGTGAGCCTGAAGCACTCATTCTCTTTATACCTTTCTCTTTTTCCCCCCTGCACTGAGTCTAATTTTGTGGTTCTCTGCCTTCCCCAAAAATAAACCTCAGACCCAATTCTGACCTGTCATCTTCATTACATCACAGCTGCCTGCAGACGGGGCTCATCGCTTGCAATCCACTCAGTTACACTCATGATTAAAACTGATTGCAAACCCCATCCTGGCTGCTCAGCCTGGGAATTGGGAATGTCTTCATAATTTCTGACAGCAGACCTCAAGGCCTTACATGAGCCTGGCAGGACAAGATCTTTGCAGGCTACTGGGAGTGGGAGAAGAATATGCATCTGTGAGAAAGAGATGGTGATTTAGGGGAAAAAAAAATATAGAAGGGCCCAGGTTAGAAACGCCAGAGCTGAAATTTGGGAAAGGCAGGGGGTGAAAATAAAGCTCACCTCTTTGGACTGCCAGGACCATCCCTAGGAACAGGTGATGGAGGAAATGGTGCAGCAGAGAAAAGCAGACTCCTGCCCAAGCCTTCACTCAGTTTGGGGCATCAGCAACCCATGGAATTAGTGTGGATATTCCTGGAAAAACAAAAAAACAACTGTGGTGCTTCTTCCCAACAGCAGCAGCAGCAGCAGCAGCACATCACGGTCTCAGGACTCTGCTGCACCTCATCTGCTGCTGTTCCACCTTGTTCCCTTTGTAGAGCTGGAACCATTTATCCACATTTATCCCCGGTTCAGAGCAGGGCTGCAAAATTAAATTATGCCGAGTGATGGAGTCTTAAATGTGCTCAGAGGGTTTGGATCTTGCTCCAGACCTGGAAGGTTGACTGAGCTGCACTGCTTTCTGCTGGCCTGAATTTTGTCTTGATTTCAGAGATTTATATACTTAGAATTAACTATGGACTTTGCATTTATTATATAATAAATGTATTTTTTAATTAATAAATAAAATATTGTAAAATATCATAATATTACATATCTTTAAATCATAACTCGTTTGTTTTTCCCCATCTGCTCTTGTTGGGGGTCCAGTGCTTTGTGTTGAGCTACAGCCTGATTTCCAGAGTTTGTTCTGAGGAGACAGAAATTCCACCAGATTCCTCAGGACCTTTTTCCAGCTTGTTAAATCCTCTCCCTGATTCACCCTCAGTCTTGATTTCCTCCAGCCTGACTTGAGCAATGTTTTCCTTCATTTCCTCTGAAACTCTCCTGTAGAATCAGCCAAACATCTCCATAAGGAGTTGCCTCTCCAGTGTCACTCCCAGGGACTGAGTGGGGTAAGTTTGACACGTCTCCTGCCCAGAGTTTGTCCTCCAGACTTCTGAGTCATTCCTGCTGCTCTCTTCTGAGATCTGTCCAAGAGAATGCTCCCTTGCAGGCACAGACACCAGAGCTGGGTGTCCCCACTTCTCCCATGCCCAGATGAGAAATGACTCTCCTCATCTCACTCAACATGTCCCTGCTTCTGCATCCAGGGACTGAGTCAGCCCTTCTGTGGGATTTCAGGCATTGCTCTCAGACTTTTTTCTCAAATCATTGGATTGGTCTGGCTCTCTTGGAGTTGCTGCCTTCCAGCACAGGTTCTCCCCCTCCTGCCATACTCCAAGAGATTTTATTTTTTGATAAAAGCAAACCTTTGCAGAGAGCCCATTCTCTGGGACTGTCTAACTCAAGGCACGGAGCTGATGTGCCTCTGCCAGTCACAGAGATTGTCAGCAGAGACAGCCAGAAGAGTCTGATTTTCTGTGTCAGCAGGAGGCTCTCGAGATGTGGAGATCCCTGGCAGTGTCCAAGGCCAGGTTGGAATGGGCTTGGGACACCCTGGGCTAGGGAAAAGTGTCCCTGCCCAGGGCAGGGATGGCACTGGGTCCCTTTAAGGTCACTTCCCCACTTTAAGGTCCCTTCCAAGCCATCCTGGGATTCTGTGCTGCTTAGCAATGTGAGCTGAGCCCGTGCCTGTGTCGCTGCCGCGCTGATGACCCCGCAGAGCTCATTTTCTGTGCCTCATTAGCATGCAGCTAATTTGCATACCCAGGGTGCCCCGCGGGCCAGCAGCATTGCCCTGATGGAAATTCCCAATTCTGTCGTGGGGACACTCGGGTGGGGACACGGGGCTGGGCTGTGCCACTGCCAGGGGAGCGGGCTGGGGACATCACAGGGTCAAACCGGGGTGGTAGCTGGTCACCATGGAAGGCAGAGGAGCAGCCGTGGGCTGTGGGGTGTGGGGCAAGGGCAATGACAGTACTGAGAAATGTTTCACTTTTTACCATAGATTTCCGTGGAGAAGAGCAGTAACGAGTGGTTCGCAATTGATTTAGGGGCTCTGTTATGGCAAGGCTGCCCTTGTGTTGGTCAAGAGTTAGACATTTGTGGGGGAGTGCTGGCGTTTGTGAGACAAGTCTGAGTTGGTGGTACGGGATTCTCAAACTCAGGGAATGATTGGAGCTGGGTTTTTNGGGACATCACAGGGTCAAACCGGGGTGGTAGGAGCAGCCATGGGATGCAGGATGTGGGGCACATGACTCTACTGAGAAGTATTTCACTTTTTACCAANCCAGACTGGCAGAGCTGGGGGTGCTCACCTGGAGAGGAGAAAAATCCAGGGAGAGCTCAGAGCCCCTACCAGGGCCTGAAGGGGCTGTTACAAAAGGAGGTGTGTGACATTTTACCCCAGCAGATACTGATACTACGAGGGGAGTCTTTAGGTGGGATATTGGGTGGAAACTCTTCCCTGTGAGGGTGGGGAGGCCCTGGCACAGGGTGCCCAGAGAAGCTGTGGCTGTCCTTGGATCCCTGGAAGTGTCCCAGGCCAGGCTGGATGGGGCTTGGAGTAATCTTGGACAGTGGGAGGTGTCCTTGCCCATGGCAGGGAGTGGCACTCGGTGATCTTTAAGGTTCCTTCCAACCCAAACCATTCTTTGGCTCTGTTCTTATCTCTGAAGCAGCCCCTGGTGCCAAGGGAAAGAAACAGCTCCTCCTAAATGAATGTACATAAAAAACTATGGGTAAGATTTGCCAAGTTAAGGTTGTGTGTTCACCAAAGTGGCCCCTTGTCTTGAATTCAGTATGCCCACTCTTTGGGACCATTTTCACCATAATTAATTTTTAAGACTAGAAAAGGAAGACTTTAGACCATTCACACCCTCCTCCTTCAAGAAATTAGTTTCCTGCCTTTATTTTTTGCATGCCTTCATTTCCTGCCTTCATTTCCCCTGCTTTTGAAAGGAGAAAAATTTTCTGTTTGCACAAGTGAGACCCAGAGTGACAAATTCTCCCTCCCAGAAAAACCCCTCCATCTCTGGGTGAAGTGTGGCGTCTGTCTGAGAGCACAGGGAAATGTTTTTATGTGTTCACAACAGCCCAGAGTCAGACCCTGCTGCATTAATTGGGACACTGAGCAGAGCACTGAATTTATTTGGAATAATAAGGGGAAGTGTCCCATGTGGGAAGTGTCCAGGGCACACTGCAGACCCTGAATGAGATGCCTGGCTTGCAAGGTCCTGGCTTGAAGTGTTTGGCTGCCAACACATCATTGCTGGCATCTTGGCAGTGCTGCAAATACCACAGACATCCGATCTTTTCCTTTGGCTCCTGCCCTGGAAGCCCCTCTTGTCATCTTCTCTTGATCATTCTCCACAGACACAATTTGGATGCATTTGTGGCTGGGGTTGTGGTGACCTTGCTGTTCTGGGGGCTGTAAAATCACCTTGAAGACCTGTGTGGAGATCCCTGGTGAGTGGAAAAGGCTGGAGGAAAAGATGCTTGGGTTTACAGGCTGTTAAAAATGAAAATAATCCATGTTGCATTGGCTCTGTGGGAGGTGGATGATTGTTCTCTGCAAAGGCAGAGTTTGGAGGGAGAGAACATTCCCACATCTGCTGTGGGACCTGCAAACAGTCCCTCTATGGCAGAGAGTCAGAGCCACTCATCCCTCACATGAGTGGGATGAGGTGGAACAAAAAACGAGGGGAATTTGCATCACCAGGCTCACATTTTCCCTACAGCTTTTTCGGATTTAGGCTTCCAAACCCAGCCTGGCTACCCAAAGCAGACTCCTGCTTTTAAACAGTGCTAAAACTAAGGGGCAGAGCTTCCCCCACAGGATGCCTGAGATGCTCAGTGCCAGTGCCCCAGCCAAAATTAACATGCAACCTGCAACCAAGAGGCTGCCAGTGACAAGCAGCAGCTTTGAAGGTCACCTCGCCTTCAAGTAAATAAATAAATATTAAATAGGAAATCAGGCAGCAATGAATAAAACAGAGACATTCCATTGGCTTGGACTTGATTTTTTTTTTTTTTTTTTCATATTTCTTCCGTGCTCTTTTCACTTTCACATCCTCAAAGGTCGGTGCTAATAGGAGACCCCTCTTATTGCTCATGCACACTGCAGCACCCTCGCCTGTCCCAGAGGCCCTGAGACCAGCCCAGAGCCCAGGCTGGGGGCACAAATCCTGGCTATAACGTGACCTGCTGTCACTACTGGCCCATGGCAGGTGGGAGGATGCTCTCCAAACACTGGGTTTGCCTCTTAGACCACGATCTTCGCCTTTTACGCCACAATCCTTCTTGCCAAAGGCACGTGGTGGTGCCAGGTGTTTGTTTTCCGTGCTCCTCCCTGCTGTGCCTAATGAGATCCTGGCTCTGCGAGCTTGGAGTTGACTTTTTCCAGCAGTTGCTGCAGCTTGGCCGCATGGCCAGGGAAGAGACAGCCTGAAATCATGCAGGGAGCCATGCCAGAGCTATTTCTGATTGTGCTGGTGCCATGCTGGACCCATCTGCTGCCTCTGAAGGGCTGCTCACAGAAGGAGGTGCAGGAGATGGAGACTTGCTCCAGCTCTTTCTTGATTTTTTGAGAGGCTCACGGCCAAGAGAGGCCTGGGCCTCACCTCTCAGAGTGCCCGGGCTCTTGGGCATCCCTCCAGCAGCTCTCTGCAGGCAGGAATCTGGGCAGGCTGGCAGGACAATCTCCCAGGGATGCTCTCCAGGGAGACACAGGCTGCACTAATTGAGGCCAGTGCTGTCTCAACAGAGACAACGCTCACTCGGCCGAATTCTTGTCACACTCCAGGTCACAAAACTCATTTCCTGCATCAGACTTGGAAAACAACGTGTTGAAGGGCATGACATTCCTTGCTGCCAACCAGCACGGCCTTACCAGGACTCAATATCTTGTCCATGTCACTGGCTACTCCCACACGTAGTCCAGCAAAAGCCAGAGGTGGATGACAGGGAATTTCTTTTTCTCTTGAAGAAATGCATCCTAGGAACCTGCTCATATTCACAGATCTTGTCCCTTTTGGTGTGCCTGTCACTGACACTTTTGAAATGAGACCAAACAATCCTGCTGAAGTTGAAGAGGCTCAGGACACGCAGTCAGCATTCCACATTGATGCTTTCCACTTCTTGCCTTTGTGCTGGATAGGTTTATATAGCTATAAAAATATGGGATCCCATATATTTAAGGATCTCTGATCAGCAATATGAAGAGGAGCTCTCATTGACCAGCAGTGTGAAGAGGAGCTCTCCATATTCTGTGGAAAAATTCCATGTTTTTCTGCAGGCTTGTAACCATGGAGTTCATCCTGCAGTGTAAGGAAAAGCAGGATTCCTGTTGAGGGTAAACCCTAACCTGAGCCCCATCATGAGAAACTACAACTTCTAGAAGCAATGAATGCTCTGAAAGGAGCATCCCTAAGGCAATGAGAGACAGTGGGCACAGGCAACAGAAGTTGTAGACACTCTAGGAATAAACAAAACTGGATTTTGTAATTAAAGAAATACAACCTGGTGGTGTTTTCTTACTTCTTCCTGCTGTAGCCCAATGTCAGAGTTTCTTCTCATCACAATGAACAGGGTGCCCAGAGAAGCTGTGGCTCCCTCGTCCCTGGAAGTGTCCAAAGCTAGGTTGGATGGGGATTGGAGCACCCTGGGGTAGTGGAAGGTGTCCCTGCCCAGGGCAGGGGGTTGGAATGAGATGATCTTTAAAGTCCTTTCCCATCCAAACAATTCCACAATTCCGTGATAACAAACCCTTTCCCCATTAATTATTATGTGTGATGACCAATGCTGGGGACAACCAAGCTGACCCCTCTGCTAATTCCTGCCCTCATGGGCACATCCATCACCTCAGGCTGATCCACCCCCTCAGCTCCTTTCAAGCCCTGCAATGAGATGTTCCCACCAGGATCATCATCACTTCCAGCTTTCCCAGCAGCCCAGGAAGGACAGTGAGGACCCCAACGTAAATCACAACCCACCAAAGCTCTCTGTTCCCTTACCTGCAGCTCCAACAGGGTGGCTCCAGACCTGACCCTCCCTACATAGGTGGCAGTGCCTGTGTACCCAAAACTGGCAGGAGTTATCTCCTAGCAAGTGGAAACTGGCTGGCAGGAGGCCAGGTGATCTTGTCCTGATTTCCTCACTATTGACTCTTCCCAATTAACATGATAATTGTTATCCCGTGGGCCAGACATGATTAATCAGCAATTTTCCTCTTCCTTCCTTATTTATTTATTTTTTTAAGAGCAGCTGGGAAATGTCATTCTCTCCTCCAGTAGAGTTTGAAAGCTCCTCCATCTGATTGTCTTCCATCTGGACAATCAAATTCCCGATGTAAACACAGAGAAAGGAGGGACCAGAAGAATGGGGTCCCCAGGGAGCCCTTCCACATCCCCCCTGTCCCTGCCTGAGGTGACTTTCTCCCCCTTCCCTCATTGTCCTGGCCTTTAGGAGCAGAGCCAGCCACTCCGCTGAAGGGGAACTGAATAAGTGACTGTAAATTAAAATTAACATCCAGCAGCAAGGAGTACAAAGCCATGATTAATGGCTTTTTAATGCTCCACTGTTCCACACTCAGAGCACTTTGTTTTAATGGTGCATGCGGGGCATGGAGGATGGAAAGTGTGTGGATGTGAGAACAGAACTTTGCACACACATCTCAGGAATTCTCACCATCAAGGAGAGATATTCCAGCTCTCTTTAGCTTAGAATGACACAGGAAAGCCTCATATCCACCTCATCTCATCAAGTGCATCACAACTGAAAATGGAATGGAGCAAAGTCATTAAAAGAAATGTCCTCTAACCAACACTTACCCAGATAATTGTTTTTCTGCTTTGGGTTTAATTATAACGCAGGCCAATTGATTAATTGAGTAAGTTTCTATAACCTCCTCCACCCTTGCCCTAAGGAAGGCTCCAGTCAGACTTGCTGAATGATAATTATTTGTCTTTCAGCCTTTTTAAGAGCTATGGCTTCTTCAGGGCCGTGTCCATGGGTAACACTTCCAGCTGTTCATCATTCCATGTGTTGATACGTGCCAATAATTATCCACATCGCTTGGCTACAGGAAAACTTAGAAGAGCTGTGCAGGCAGCAGTCATTCTTTAAAAATCTTTTTTTTTTTTTTTCCTTTTCTTTCTTTTTTTTTTAATTAGAAATTGCCTCCTAAAAGCATTTTCAAATAACTTCTATCCAAGAACACGATCGCACCTCGCTGAAGTTTATCCAGTGTGGCTGCAGCCAGCACCTAATGCCATGTGATTTGCAGCAGGGATGATCAAGGTCAAACTGGATGAAACTGTGATCAAGTGAGATAGTTATTAGTGAGAGAGTTATTAGAAAGTGAGATAGTTATTAGTAAGTGAGATACTTATTAATGATCCCCTCAGCTCTTGGAATAGCTACTCCACCTGCTGTTCTGTGGTGCAGAGCAGACCTTTCCTCATGATACAGTCTGGATTACTTTTTGGAAGAAAGAATCGTGGCATGATCTTGACTGGAATAACTCAGATTGTTGATTTCCTTGGGGCAGCTTTTCCCCTTGGGAGGAAAGGGTTGGATGATGGGTTCACCTGGAGAACACATTTTCCACACGTAGACTCCTGCAGCTGCTGAGATGAGCTCCATCCTTCCACTCAGGCTGATCACACGACCTTTGGATTTGGGCATCTGGTTAAAAACACTCCTGCTCAATAATGCACTGCAAAAGGTCTCTGGTAATACAGATTCCTGCATTTCCCTACAGACAAATTCCTGCTGAAGGAATAATCTGCATCAAAGACACACTGTTAGGAAGAAAGCAGCAATACAACAGCATCAAACTTGGCAAGTGGCTCCTCCAGGAAACCAAAGCATTTTGAATTTTACAGCTCCCCACCACACTGACCCTGCTGAGGTTTCTTTTCTTATTTTGCGGGAACAATTACAGGGAGATTTATACCCGGGAATATTGCTTGACACAAATTGAATGGAGGGTATAATTATGTATAGAAGCTCTCTTGTTACATAAAAAAAGAATAATAATCTGGTTTGTGGGTTAAAAAAAAGGAAAACAAAACCAGTCTATTCCACAGTCAGACAGAGGAGATGTTTGTTAGCGCTGCTATTGATCAGTAACTATGGCAAAGCCCTGAGAAGCTCTAATATGAGTTTAACATGAGGAGGAAATGAATGATCTCATTGCAGGATTCCAGAACAGGATTTGAGCTGCTGATGGTCAAATCTCTGACCTCCTCTGCTCTCCTTGTAAACATCTACTGGCAAAAACTCCTTCACAGTCTCTTAGTGCAGCTGGTAGCCCTGGATTCACAGCTGGTTCCCCCGCAGAGTGCAGAGGTCCAGCTGGTCTTTCTGGAAAGGGAGGCCCTTCTGGAGTCCTTCTGGATGGCAGAATGTGCACAGCTCTGCTTCCATCCCAGCTGGGAAAGCTGACAGCACTGGGAACTCTACCAAGCACGGGAATAGCAAACAGGATGCTGTGATGGCTGACAAATGCAGGGAAACATCCAAAGGAGGTAAATCACCAGCCCGTGTATCCCATAAACCTGATGATACCAGAATTTTTGAATCAATAGTTCACTACCACCAGCTGTCCCACCTCCCTACAAAGGGATCTACCTGTGGCCTTTCGAGGGCACAATGCCCTGACAAACTTTTAAAGAGATTTTGTGTTTCTCCTTGGGAAAACTTTGGCAAAGCAGGGAGACACATCCCGCGAGTGGTGTTATTTTCATGGCAGTGTTGCTTGATGGTACCAGGAATGGTTTGCAAACAACAGGAACACTTGTTGCAGGGTAAGAGGCTCATCAGTGGTTTGATGGAGCCTAAAAACACATCCCATGTCCCAACACACGCTGCTGTTGTGCCCGAGCTCAGGAATCACTGGCAAGGACTGAGGACAGCTTTTGTCTGCCATGCTCTTACCAAAGCTTTGGAGTAAAATTATAATTCTTCCACTTGCTAAGATGGGGAAGGCACCTGTGCCAACTCACTGCTGCTCTCCCTCCATCTCATCCCATTCATGCTGATCCTTTTCTCTCACATCCACACACGGACATGATCCTCCCAATTTTCCCTTGGGAAAATGGAAAGTGTTCCAAAGGCACCTGGGAGGCACAGGATGGATTACAACTCTGGCACATCAGATCCTGATGACTGAAAAATGCAGAAGACTCATACATTTCAGAATTCTCATCCCTGAACCTTTCTCCCATCAAGATCTCTGGATGTTTTGGAAGACAGACAACTTGCCAGAGTGGAATAGATTGCACTTCAATGTAGGGTGAATTCATCCTGAGTGCTGCTTTTTCTCTAATTTTCCTGTAAGTGTCATCTCTATCCATATATTTATGCACAGAAGTGACCTCCCTGACAGCAAATCACCACAGTTAGAGAGATGGAGAATGCTGAGATCATGGAATGGTTTGGGTTGGAAAGGACCTTAAAGATCATTTAGTTCCAACTACCTGTGATGGGCAAGGACACCTTCCACTATCCCAGAGTGCTCCAAGCCCTGTTCAGTCTCGCCTGGGACACATCCAGGGGCAGCCACAGCTTCTCTGGGCAACCTGTGCCAGGGCCTCCCCACCCTTATAGGGAAGAATTTCTTCTTAAAATCCAGTCTAACCCTGGTCTCTGTCAGTGTAAAGCTATTCCCCCTTGTTCTGTGCCTTGCTGCTCTTGCCCATCACCCCCTGTTCTCTCTCTGCCTCTGCAGGAAGCACCCCGTCCACCACGGCAAAACCTTCACCTGCTGCTCAGACCCTGTTTATCACCCTCTGCCTTAACTTGCCTTTTTATTCCAGTCCTCTTCTTCTAACAAGGGGGTTTTGTGGCTGTCACTTGCCCTGGGATCTGCTCCTGCAGCTGTGATGTGTTGCATGCTCCATTTATCGCGGCCGGCCAGCAGATCTGCAAATTACGTGGCCAGACCTACAGAGAGCCTGACAAACTGCACTTGAGGGCAGGCTCCCTCCCTCCAGTATTAATCTTCTCGTGCTCCATCCCCTGACTCTCCCCATCAGCTCTGTGGCTGTTCCAATGCTCACTGCCACTCTCATCTCCCCACCACTCTGGTTTTTCCCTTTTCTGTGGCTCTGATTTGCTCAAATGACAAACTGAGATTCGTGGCTCACTCTCAGCACAGGGTCTCAGGACCCAGCAGCAACAGGCAAATAGATCATCTCCTAATGAAGGGAAGCTCCCTCTGAGCCACTCTGGCACCTTTGCCAGCAGTTCTTTACCAGGACAGCACTGGGCACAATCCTATCAAAGATATTGCAGTAAAGAGTTATTGGAACATAAGTGGTGGCAATGATCAGCCCCTCACACTAAAATAATGTGAATATTACTACTGCTAACAAAACAAACCTGTTCACGTGGCAGGCTGGTGAGTGGGCTGAGTTCCCATGGCAACTGTCGGGCGCTGGAGCTTGTAGGAAGAAAGTAAATATTCTGTTTGAAATGGTTCAGATTCCTGCCACAAAGTTCACACAGCATGGAAACATTCATCAGATTCCTTCGTTAGCAGCACAAAATGTCCCCCATCCCCCCTGGCAGCTTCCCAGGCTGAATTATCCATGTCTGGTCTGCCTTTGAGGGCTGAAATTCACACAGAGGTTTTAGAGAAGGGATCCCAGATGTTGGATGCTTTCATTCGAGCTGTTTGCCTGCATCTCTCTACCCTTCAGTCCTCCTTGCTGTTGGCTCCCAGCTCCCACCTCAGGTTGGAGCAGGAGCTCTGTCGGGATTTCTGCTGCTCAGTCTGGATGTGGCACAGACAGCCCTGATCCTGCCCTGCCCTCCCTGGGGAGCCTTGGCCTTTAGGCAGCACAGTGCTGCACACACCTGGATTTCAGAACTGGCTTGGGTTTGTCCAGAATCATGGAACATTAAGGCTGGAAGAGACCTCCAGTGTCATCAAGTCCGACTTCTGACCAAAAAACCCCAACTAAACCACGGCACTGAGGGCCACATCCAGCCATGAAAGTATTGCCCAGGGGTGGGGATGGAGGATTTGTGCCTTTGCCTCTCACACAGCTCTTTCCAGGGGACAGAGGAGTTGTTGGAATGTTCATGAAACTCAGTGAGAAAGAAATCCAGGGCTTTGCAATGCAAAGGACTCTGAGATAGCTCACATAGAAACAAATGTCCTCAGTAAACGCTGTTGGGACGACACAAAAAGGGTTTGGCTGTGGGATTTCCTTCCAGCTGGAGCTAATGGTATTTATCCTCAGAAGAAACTCGAAATTGCAGCCCTCAGACTCACCTGCCTCTGTGCAGATCCACACAAGCTCTTCTGAGGAACAGGGATTCTCTGGTGATGGCAGCTCATGGCTCAGGACAAAGCTGGTTCCATTCAGAAATTCTTATGGGAAAAAATGTGATTAAATAATTTTTCTGTAGTTTCTCATTTCAATGTATCACTGCTCCCCCAAACCACCTCCATCCCTCTCCCCCTTTTGATACCTTTTTTCACAAGGCTGAAGTAATCTTTGACACTCAGAATTCCTATGTTGGATTATTAAGGGATTTGAATAGGAATGGCAGCACCCACCTCAAGCCAAAAAGCAGCCCCTGAAGTGCCCAACTCTGGCAAAAAGGATGGTCAGAAAATTCTTCTGCTCTCCACAACATGTAGAGTCAAGGACATGGGGTTGTCACCTACGCCCCAGCTGTGTGTCCCCAGTGTGGTCAGGAGGGTGGTGGGGACAAAGAGAGGTCACAGCTCTCCTGAACCCACCAGGCAGATCCACCAGGGAAAGGGAGATCCAGGTCTTTTTGGGGAATGCAGCCACCCACTAGTCCACCCAGGGCACCTGCAGGGTGCAAAGTGCCTGGAGAGGTGGAGGCCAAAAAAAAAAGTTTTCCTGCTTTGGAGCATGGCCAGATCCCTGTGTCTGTGCATGAAGGCCACTGGGAATGAAAACAAATTTGATTTCATATTTGGTTTGCAGGATCAGAGGGTCAGACATCCAGCCTGTCTCTGTGCCACATCCTTCTCTGTTCTGAGGAGGCGGGAAAAGAAAAATGCTTCACTTCTCTGCTGGGAAACAGAGACATGGTGACTTGTCCAGGGAAACCAAGGAAAAGGAAGATTCACACATTTCATTAAAGCCTGGTGCCTGCAGCTTCTTCTGCTCTGTGCACCCTGTTTATTCCTGAAAAATCACCTCTGTGAGGGAGAGCTGCTCTCAGGACAGGCCAGATTAATCAGAATCCAGGAGTGTCCATCTCTTCCTTGGCCAGGAACTAGAGCTGCACATGCTGAGCTCTGATGGGAAATAAACTCAATTAATTCCAGCCAGGAAAACTGAGAGTAGATCCAGACTTGAGTCTCTGTCCACCAAACACAGCCTGACTGTGATACTTTACCTTCCCTTTCACATGGAAACCACCAGTGCAGAAACGTCCCTGGGGACAGGAACAGAAGTCCTTGCAGTGTTTTGGTCAGGAAGCTCCTAAAATAGTTTTAGTTTTTGGTTTTAGTTTTAGTTCAAGTTCAAGTTTTAGTTTTAGTTTTAGTTTGCATGCTCTGATGCAACTCCCAGGCATGATTTGAGGCTTGGCCATGGATATGTGCAGCCACCTCAGGCAGCAGCTTCACCAACAACCCAAAGAGCTGGGCTTTGTTTGTTTGTTTTTAACTAATTTGCATGGATCTGAATTAGATATGGCACAAATACTGAAGAAAGAGATTTTCTTGAACCCAAGGACTAAAGAACCAGCCTCTGGAGACAGCAGAACTGCAGAAAGTTGTGGAAAAGAGGCTTTAAATTGGACTTGTTTTCCTTTTTTTTTTTCCCTAAAAAAAGTGGATGGGGCTTAACTTGTGTTTGTAAATGATGTCTCTGACTGGTGAGATTCTGATCAAAGGGAAATGTGATGGCTCCTGTGGGGTGTCAGGGAGGAAATCAAGCCAGGGAAGGGACAAGAAGGTGACCTGAAGATCCCTGGCAGCAGGGAGAATCTGGAGGCGATGGCAGGAGCACAGAGTGTCAGCAGGCAGGGACAGAAGTGAGCAACCCTTCAGCCTGGGGATATCCAAGTTCCCACTTAGCTCCCAAAATTCATGGAGGGGGATTAAAGGCAGCATTAATATGTATGCAGCAGCGTGCTGCTCCTCCGTGATCTCCTGACTCCGATATTTTTAGAAAATTTGGGTTGCTGAGGAGCAAAACCTGTCTCTCAGGGTTTGTCTGCTTATTGGGATCGCTGCCCTATCTAAGGAAATCGTGAGAGGGAAGGGAGGACGTTGACCATGATGGGGAGAAACTGGGAATTTCGGGTTGGGAGGAAGGGTCCCTCCTTTTAGCAGATGTTCTCAGCCCAAGTATGTGGTTTTCCCTGCTTGGCAGGGCTAAGAGGTCTCAGGGGGGTCTAAACTGGACAAAAGCAGTTCAGAACCCCTGGAGACCACAGTTAGAGGTGTGTGTGATGGGGCTTCTCTGGAGAAATAGAGCCAGATTAATTCAATATTAACTTCTGTCCCAGTCTGGCAGTGCTGGTCCAGCCTTGGTCAAGTGAGGCTCAGAGAGAGGGGTCCCAGAAATATTTTGGCTCCTAAGTGCTCAGGAGTCTCTCTCACATCCATTTTTTGGGAGAAGGGATAAATCCAGATGTCCCCACCTTGCTGCAGACACTGCAGCAGCACTTCCAGGGGCGAGACGGCCACAATTTCTCTGGACAAGCAGAGGCAGAGGATCTTCCTGGATTCCTACAAAATCCCTCTGAGACATTCACAGAATCCTTCTGAGGCCCAGGTGGAACTTCCTGTGCATCAGTTCCTGCTTCTTGTCCTGCTGCTTGGAATCCTGCAGATTCCTTGGGGTCACTTAAGTCCAGAATCTGTCCCAGGGTATTTGCCCTGCTCCTCCACCTTGGGTTTCTCTAATTAATAAATTGTCTTCAGTGATGTAATCATCATTCTGAGCATACAGGACATGCATTACTGACTTTGATAGGGTTCAAACACCAGCTCTGATTTTTGCCTCTCTCCATTAAACTTTTTTTAAAGTGTGCTGTGAAAATGTGTCACCCCTTGTGATAACACCAAGGAAAAAAAATTTTAAAACTACAGAAGTGACACAAATTACTAATTACTTTATTATGCAGTGATTAAAGGAAAAAAAAAAAGGAAAAGAAAAGAATTAAAAGCTAGAAGTTGCTTCAGCAAATTCTATTTTTAAAGAAATAATTATTGAGTTTCAAATGTACTAAATTAAGTAATTCTCTGCCAGATTTCTTCCCCACTTTTAATCTTCATTCTTGGCTGCGTGGCTGGCTCTGCAGTCAATGCTCTGGTGAGGTGGTGCTCTCAGCCCCATATTATTATTATTATTGTTATTATTATTAGTTTTTAGCAGTATGGGAGCACTCCCTGCCAAACACAGAGCCTGTGAAAGGTGCTGTGCAAGCACAGAGGGAGGTGTGAGGCCAAGAGAGCTCCTGGGCTGGAGACACAAGGCAGCCTAAGCTCCCACATTTTCCAGAAGTGCCTCATTTCCTAAAATTTCTATGCTGGGAACTCTCTACTTGGTCAGGGGACAGTGGAGGGGGCTGGGGACAGACCACAGCACAGAGAAAAGTCACATTTGTGTCTGGTTGTGCGTTCCTGGAGGGCCTGAAGGAAAGGAGGCAGGAGGTGCTCTGGTGTGCCATGGGAATTATCTGCTCTGGGTCTGGGGGCTGAGGCTCTCTGAGCTGCCAGGATTTCCCTAGGAAGGGTCTTTTCCTCCACTTCCACCACGGCAGAGGTGAATTTCTCCCTTGCAGGGATGTGGGAAAACCAAGGGAGATGCTCAGAGATCAGAGAAGCCAGCAGGGATGGAGAGGGTGTTGGAACAACTAAATTGTGCCCATGGTGGAGCTCCCAGGCCACCTCCAGGACTCTGGAGAGCTCTGGGATCATAGTGAGCACCCCAGGAGACACCCAGGATGTGCTGGGATAACATTTGGGGACAGAGCAAAGCTGGAGGAGGTGATAGGCACAGAGAGTGGGTCCTGCTGAGAGGAAGGAACAGCTTAAAAGTCAGGTGGGAAGGGTGAGAAGGAGTGTGAAGTTTGCTTGGAGATACCATTCCCCAATGTCCCAGATCCTGGATCCACTGAAAGACACTCAGGTTTCTTCTTGATGAGGTCTCAGATTCAGGAGGGACGACAGCAGAGACTTCATCACACCTGAAGTTAGCGGCAGTGACTTTATCCAACACAATGTGGGAGACATCTCAGCTCTCTAAGGATCAGCTCTGTAAATGCTCCTTTCTCTCCAATCCCAGGCTGCAAGGAGATGTTCCCTATCCCCCAGGATCCCAGAAAAGCATTCTGGCAGTTTCACAGCTCTTCAGCAACGCTTAGGCACCCTCTCTGCCTGGATAACTGCTGCCTAACTTTGTGCCAAGCTCACTAAGTCCTGTTTCTCTTTATTTCTTCCTGTCATGCAGATTTTTGTGAGGCTGTGTCCCCCAAAATCTCCCAGGACCTCCCCTCTCCCCCTTCTCTGTAATTAAACAAAAACTGTTGACAGATGCTGTCGAAGCCAGTTCCAGCTCGCCAGAAATTTTCAGCAAATAATAAGAGGAGCTCAGAAATGAGAAGTCAGAAGAATTCAATTCAATGGGGAAGAGACAAATTCTCAGCAGCCCTAAAGGACCTTAATTCAGAGAAGCACCACTGACACCACAAAAGAGAAAGGAAAAACAATGCCTTAATTTATTTTTGCTCTGGGATGAGACACCAGAATAGCCTTCAGATTTGGGTCACTTGCCTTGCACGGAGTGTCTGAGCTGGAGGATCTGCTGTAAATCAGGGGATTCCAGTAAAAGAGGGTGCACACTCAACATTTGCCAGGGAAAAGTCACCAGGGAGACAAATNTTTTTTTTTCACTTTTTACCTTCAGATTTGGGTCACTTGCCTTGCACGGAGTGTCTGAGCTGGAGGATCTGCTGTAAATCAGGGGATTCCTGTAAAAGAGGGTGCACACTCAACATTTGCCAGGGAAAAGTCACCAGGGAGACAAATGTGGCTGCCTGAGGTGTGGAAAAGGATCATGTTTGGAGTGAACTCTCTGACATCATTTTCCTTGCCAGGAGTTTGAAACACCACGGAGTCAGAAAGGATTTGTGGTGGACATTTCTCCAAGCAAGGAATTTGACAGATATTCCTGCTCTGCTGAACTTGCTTTGCTGACTGCTCCCTAAGTCCTTTAAACAATGCTGTTGTGATTTAAAATGTCACATAACCAAAAGCATCATAATTGCAAAAAACATTCTCATTAACAAAAAAGTTCTCCTTTCAAATTCCCCTATTCAGGCAGCTCTGTAAGCTTTTAATCCTTCAAGCACCAGTAAATGACATCTTTGCTAAGAATGGCCAGTTTACATCAGCAGAGAGGCTGGGGAGGGAACCTGGGCTCTCTGCAGATGGAGGGGGGAAGTGTTTCATGTTGGCTCTCAACTTCCAAGAGAAATTCCTCTTTGTTTATTCAAACTCACAGCTACAAGTTGAGAGGCTCGAAAGCTCAAGACCAAGATGATGATGTCAGGAAAATTAATCCACAAACACCAGAGGTTTATGTCCAAAAAGGAGACATATTTTTACTTTATTCCAATAAAGGCAGAGGCCATGGGGCATTCCCCTGGGGTGTCTCCAATTTTTGGAGGATGCAGCCTCCCTTTTATCCCAATTTTCTGGCCNCTCTTTGTTTATTCAAACTCACAGCTACAAGTTGAGAGGCTCGAAAGCTCAAGACCAAGATGATGATGTCAGGAAAATTAATCCACAAACACCAGAGGTTTATGTCCAAAAAGGAGACATATTTTTACTTTATTCCAATAAAGGCAGAGGCCATGGGGCATTCCCCTGGGGTGTCTCCAATTTTTGGAGGATGCAGCCTCCCTTTTATCCCAATTTCCTGGCCGTATTTCCCTCTCTCTTTCCTCACTGGCTGAGGTACTTGAAAGGTCCAGACTTCCCAAATGCCTGATACCTAAGATTCCCTCTAGTTTATAGCCCTCCCTTTTAATTTTTAATTCTTATGGACTTTATGGTTTCTCCCAATTGTTTCTTTTATCTTTCAATATCCAGTTTCATCTATCAGCAAACCTACAGTTTGTTTGTAATGGCAAATTTCTTTTTTCCATTAATCAATCAAACAATGGAATCTTTCCCATTGTTTCTTTTATCTCTCAGTGCTGGTTTTATGGTTTTATCAATCAGACCCACAGCTCGTTTGAAAAGACAAATCCCTCATTCCTCTCGATGATGATGATGAAGATGAAGATGATGATGATGATAAGAGGAAGTGACCTATCACAGAATCCCAGAATATCCTGTGTTAGAAGGAGCTCCCAAGGATGAGCAAAATCCAACTCCTCGTCTTTTTCTGGAGGATGGGACTTTTGATTTGTGCCAGCGCATGGTGAGGTCACATCCCTGGGCTCAGAGGGAATTACCTGAGTAGGTCAGGAGGAGGCATGAAAAATAGTGGGGCTTGTGCTGGGGTGTTTGCCAGTGAGACCCAGCTACAGCCTCAACCAAAATGAACCTGAATTCAGCTTAAATTCTTCCAAATCGAGCTCCACTTGGTGCCAAACTTCCAGGCTGGCCTGTTTGTTTTTCCTCCAAAATCCAGGAGGCAACACAGCAGCTTTCCCAGGACCCAGTGACACTCCTGGGCCATCACCTCAATTCTGTGGGACAGCCAGACCATGCTCATATTGAAATATCCCTTCCATGGAGGTGTGGTAGCAGCAGAGGGATCCGAGACTCATCCCAGAAGGGTTGGGAAGGATTCCCTACCACCAGTGTAGTGGGATGTAGGGTGGCCCTAGCTCTGGAAATAAGAAAAGTTTAAGACAAACAAGGAAAGCACCTCTGCTGTTGACTTTGGCAATGGACAGGAATCAACTGGCTTTACGTCAAAGCTGAAAAAAACCCCACAAGTGAGAAGGCCAGGTTGATTGCTTTTGACCCAGAATAATTATTTAAAAGGGAAATAAACCTACAAAATCTGAAGAAGTCATGTTTTATGACTCGCTGACCTGAAACCAAGAAGTTTTGTTTGCATTTTGGATTTTGAAAACAAAACATTTCAGTCAACACGGAAAAATAAATTTCCTCTCTATTCATGTTTTTAGTTTTGGTCCTTGTCCTCTTTGAAAATTGGGTCAGTTCTTTGAATTAAAATCCTGCTTTGAAACACCTGAAACATTCTTCTTGAAATTGTCCAAGCACAAGGTTTGGTGTTTTTTTTTCAATTTTCCTGGAATTCCCCTTTCATCTCCTCATTCTAAATTACTCATTAAATTCAATTTGAATTTAGGCTCATTTGCAAACTGCTTGTTTTGCTGGGTTTTTTTAAGGGATATTTACTACTCTGTTTTTACTTCTACGTGAGTGTGTATAAATATCTCTGCGTGGAATGTGATTCAATTTTGTGTTGCGGAGAAAGATTTGAAGGGAGACTGAGACAGAAGGAATTGCCCGTTCAGGAGGGGGTAGAATTTATTTCTTTGCAGGTACAAGGACATCCAAGGAGCAAGGAGAAGGTGTCTCAGACATCCTGTTGCCAGTGGCTGCCAGATTTTGGCTCCCTGGAGAGACGAGGCAGAGCATCCCAAATATCAAGTGTCTGAACACGTCCCTCTGTCACCACCAAATCCTGCCCGTCCCAGCTGGCACAAGGGAATAGCTCCTTTCCCGACTCAACCAGCCACGAATTTCCCACTCCCCCTCTGCTGAAAATCAAACAATCCATTAGGGCTTCGCTGAGTGGATCTGACATTTCCCAGGTGTGGATTAACACCCCCCCAGGGCCTCGGCGCTGTGAAAATCAGTGAAAATCAGCTCATCGTTTCTGCCTCGCTGCTCCCCATGAGGAGGAGCCCCAGCACCTGCCAGCCCAGTGCTCCAGAGTGGTTTTCCAAGGTGTTTGACTTGCCCTGGAAGGGATGAAGGGGAAATGATGGCATGTTGCGAGGTGTTCGGGGGTAAGAGGAATGTTTCACCGAAACTGTGGGAAAAACAAAAATCTCTCCAACAACATTTTTAGTGTTAGATGTGAAAAGTGAAGTTCACCTTTCTGGTAGGATTTAAAAGGTTTAATGAAAGACAATAAGGACAAGGCAATAAAGCAAAATCCTCGGCCAGGGTGTCTCTGGCCGAGAGCCGAGAGCACAGCTCCTGTGCCAGAGACCCCCCCTTAAATATGGATATTAAAACTTTTCTAAGAACTCATGTCCATGTTTCTAGGAACTGCTTTGCACANTCATTGGTTCAATGTTCATTGGTCTCAAGTCGCACAATTTTTGTTATTTGGTTTCCTATTGGTTATTGATCCCTTCACCTGCAATGTTAATTAGGTCCTCATTCTTCCTGCTTTTACCTCTCCTTTCCTGGACCAGGAGTCTTGGACCATGCCAGGGATGATATTTGGAGCTGATGTTCATTAATGGTGTTATTAATGGTTATTATCTTGTGTTATCTCCTGTGTATCTTATGTTCTACTCCCAGTCTGTTGAAATGTTAAGCTCATCAGGCCTCAAGCAGTGAAACAGTCCTTTGAAAAGAAACTTCAATTCCTTTCCCCCTGGGCGAGGATGAACAAAAGCCCCTGACTAAAATCAGTTGAAAATTGTAGGAGTTTCCTACAAAAAGGAGTTGTATAGTTGCCAGCAGTAGCTCAGGGTATTCCCACCTTGCCCTGGTTATTCCTTCGGGTTGTGGATTCACGATATCTTTGGAGATGGAAGCAGATTTAAGTTCCCTTCCTCTTCTAGGACTCCTTGTCTTGCACATCACCAACATGGAAATTGGGCCAGGGGTTGTGTTCCTCCATCCCTTCCCTGGATAATGCTGAGCATCATTGTTGGAAATGATACAACTTCTAAAATTTTTAAAACAAACAAAGAATTGTGCCATTTGGAACCAAAGAACATTAAATCAAGTGTTGGTTTTTGAATGGATAAGTATGTGAAAAATCTCATAAAGAATCACCTGGGCAATGTGTGGATGAAATTATTTCTATTGCACATCCTGGGCAGAATGAAGTAATGCCTTAATTCTGGAACACTAAAGAAAAGCTTTTGGAGAGGTTTTGTTTGTCCTGCAGTCTCGGTGACATCACCACAATGGTTTTGCTCTGGGTTCTCTTCCATTCTTGGTACCTCTGCTTATCCAGGCACACTCTGCTCCGTGCAAACCTCACCAATACAGCCCCATCCCAAAGCTCTCCTTGTGCTGTTGGGGGCTGAGACCGATCCCACCCCTCACAGAATCCCAGGGAAGCTGCAGATCCCATGCTCTGCTCTCTGGGTGGGAGGAAATCACCAGAGGAGCCACTGCTCACATAAATAAGGGATCAGTTACAGAGCTGGCAGGAGTTAAAGGATAAGAACAGCCAGAGTAGATCCAGCAGATCATTCCAGCTCAGTGTCCTGCTGCCAGGAGTGGTCAGAAGTTGGTGTCAAGGGATTGGCTACAAAAACCCCATGTAAGTGTGATTTTGCCCCCGGTGAGCCACCGATCAGGCATATTGAGAAAGTTTTTGTATTTAACAGCCCTGGCTGGCTTTTTCTGCCCATAAATTTGCCCAGTCATTTATCTGTGGGAGCACTGACATGGATGCAGGAGATGAAGGCTCTTGGATGTACCATGTTGGAGAACAATCCCAGGCAGGGTGTTCTGGGCTCCATCCAGCATCTGAAGCATCAGTGTCACTGCAGGCACTCAGGTTACCCAGGACGCCTGCAAGGGAGTGGCAAAGGTGATTTCAGCCCTCATGGGCTGCAAATGTACTGAAGCTGGGCAGGTGTGAAAGGCAGCTCGGGGAGGATTTTCTGTCTCCTGCCCCACTCTTACGTCTTCTCTTCCAGCACTTTCTCGCCACTCCAAGTGTCTGCTGTTCATTTGCAGCCCGATCTCATCCCTCCATGTACAAAAACCTGCACTAGGGACTGTCACACTGAGGGGCTTTAACCCTCCACTCTTCACTGGGGCTAAACTCAGGCTGGGATTTTTGGATCTCACACCAAGACAGGTGAGAGCTCTTTGGAGGCCACGTCCCTCTGCATCAGCACAGGTGAAGGTCTCACCCTGCCCTTCTTCCTCCTTGCACTTGGATGCTGTGGGTGTTGTTTCACCTTTTCCCAACACCCGAACCTTGCTGCAGGGCTGGCACTGGACATGAGCTCCCGCAGCCTGCAGAGGATTCATTCCTCACCTCGTGCCTCTGGAAGGAATCAGGAGGGCTCAGGAAACACCAGGGGCAGAGACACAGCCCCATCCCCTCCCCTTCCACCTGAGCTGTCCTTGCTGAAGCCACCAGATGCTTCCCAAGCACATCCCAAGGCAGCTGTACCCCCGCTGGTTTGTGTTATCCCATTCCAGGGAACACAAACCAGCTCTGCCCTGCACTCCCACCAGTGCCCTTGGAAAGCCCTGATTTGCCCCCTCAGCTTTCCCAGCATCCTGCTGCTCCTCCTGGCAGAGCTTAGGGTGGATTCTGGCATTTAAAGCCGTGGGGAGGCACGGGCTTAAAACAATGAACCAACCCAAATTCAGGCATTTTGTAATGGAGACAAAGATTTATTCCTTCCCTGCCTGCTTCCCACCAAAAAAAAAAAAAAAAAAAAAAAAAAAAAAAAAAAAAAAAAACCCCAAAAAAACCCCAAACAAACAAGACTTTCCCCAAATCCTACAGGATTTTGAAATATGTTGGGAATGTTGATAGTGCTTTCCCTGTTCTGATAAACCTCAGTGAAGGAGGGTTTCATTCAGTGGGTTTTCGCCTTATTCCAGTAATTGTTCTGGCGTGACCATGCAGCTCAGGGCAGGTCTCTAAATCCAGAGTGGCTCAGTGGCTGAGGGATGTTTAACAACCCTACACAGGGGCAGCTTGCTGGGAGCCTTTTTTGCAGCTAGGAAAGCAAGGCACAGGCTTTCCTCTTTTTTTAAAAATCATTCAGGTTGGAAAAGACCTCTGAGATTGTCAAATCCAACCATTAGCCCAGCACTGCCAAGTCCACTCCTAAACCATTTCTCCAAGCACCAAATCTACACTGATTCAGGGACATAAGGGAGTGACAGAAGCAGGAGTTCAAACCTGGTGCCAAGCTGGTCCCTTACATTCTGTCCTAATAATTCAAGGTGCTTCATTCTCTCCTGTATCCAGAGATAAAAGGGTTTGGAAACCCCTGGATCCTGCTCTCTGCTGCCTGCACAAAAACCAACAGTTGTGCCTTCACATTGCACCTTTTAAAGGACAAATGTTTCCCTTCCTGCATCCCAGGCAGCAGCAGGGGTGAGAGCAAAGGCTCTGGAAGAGGATTCAGAGTGGGATGCACTGGAGTGTTCAGCCAGCAGTAGGAGATTGAAATGGAGTGAGCAAAACTGGATTCATTAGCTGGCAATTAGCTCTAAATTGACGATCATATGATACAATTGAGCTGGGAAGGGAAAGGTGGATCTGCCAGCTGGGGACAACATCTTTAGAGATTGATCCCTGCTGGGTGGGGCAGGATTTATTGGGCAGATCAGTCCAGCTTTGTGCGTTCTGGACACCTGAGAAAAATGTTGGCTCTGGTACTGTCAGGAGAGGACTTTGGACAGGAAGAGGGGGACAAAGGTTTCCTTTTCTTCTTGAGTCCACAGAGAACTGCAAGACTGAGCTGGACCACCCAGCTGCAATCCCAGCATTTTAGAAATTCCAGTCACTTAATTATCCTGATGATTTCCTGATCCCAGTTTCTCCGGAGGCCATCCCAGCCAGTTTCCTGCCTCATCCCACCAGCTCTCCCAATCCAGGAGCCTCCCACCCCTGGTGGCACTGACATCTGTGGTGCTGGCCAATGCAGCCTGGGCAGCACCAGAGCTTTCCTCCCCTGCCACACCTCCCTCCTCTCTAATTCCCCTCCCCCTGGCTTTTCCTGACTCCTCCTCACCCAGAGCAGGTCCAGGTGTTTGGCTGAGCCTGGAACACACTGGAGCATCCCGAGTGCAGCTTAGAGCAGAGGGAGAGGCAGCATCCCATTGCCAGGTGCTGCATCTCCCCCCTGCCTCTCCTCCCCATCTCCAAGGGACCAGAGAAGGGCTTTTATTCGCAGCCAGCTCCCGATGTGAGCAGCTCAGAGCAGTTTATGGACCCTCGAAGCCATTGCCAGGCAACCTGATGCCTGAGGCCTCTTTCCCAGCCTTGGAGAGGAGGAATCTCTCCCTCCCTCCTGCTGCCAGACCTTCCCCTCTTCACCCCCCTCCTCTTCCTCCTGCAGCTGAAGACAAGCACCCAAAATTCCCCTGCTCTGTGACAATGTCCTGAGCCCCCTCCCACCCAAAGAATCTGCTGCTCCAGAGCCCAGGTCCTGCTTGTTCTCGTGCTGGGACAAATACACTTCAATTCCAGCTTCAAACAAATCTCTGGCCAGCCAGGACATCTCTGGTGGCTGCCACAAGCCACCAGCCCAAGCAGATTTGCAGNCTGAGCCCCCAGAGCAGTCAAGGACAAGCTCTGGGTTCCCACAGGGGTCTTCACCCAGAGGGTGGCAAAGCAAGGCTGGAGACAGGAGCCCTGGCCCCTCAACAGAGGTTGTCCCCACCACCCTGAGGAGCTGAAGGAAGGCAGCTCCTTGGTGGGAGCTGGGATGAACAGAGAATGTGTGAAAGAAAGGGTGTGCAGAGAGCAGATACTGGGGGAAGTTGAATGAATATATCATGAATATTTTCCTTGCAGGTTACTGATCTCCCTTACACATGGACTCCCCTGGGCTGGAAACCTGCTGAGCATAAGTTTGAGGAGAAAGATATAAAATGAGTGGGTGTTGTAGCCATTAATTTGTGGTTCAGTCTAGAGCCATCCATCAATTAAACCTCAGCCACTGCAGCTGAGCACCAGCCAGGTCCTGTTTTCCTGGGCACAGAGCAGAGAAAATAGATGGTCTGGAAACACCTACATGCCAGGGGCTACAGTGGCACTGCCCAGCCCTGAGGGTGAGACTCTGCTTGGCTCCCGTGGCACAGCTGTCCTTGAACTCACCCAATCTCTACTGGGGCAAACTGGGCCATGGATGTGGGGTTCTGTATGAGCCCCTTAGAAATCCCATCCCTAAATGTCAGTCCTGCAAGCCAGGCTCGTTGGCTCCTGCATACAGCCAGGATGAATGCTCCTGGTGGTCCATCCATCCCAACGTGCCTTTCCCATTGTTCCCATCCCTCCAGGCCCCTCGTGACAGACTCTTGCCATTAGATATGATGGAGAGGGCTGTTGCCCCATCACAGGCACAATCCCGTGCTAGGGGGGCTCTGGGAATAATGGCAGCAATGAAATAAATGAAATAAATCACCCAAAGAGCAAGTGGCTGTGATGAATTAGGAGGTGTTAAACACACGGAGCAGACAGGGCACTGCCAGCCCTTTTCCCCAGCAAAGCCACCAAGACAACGGGCACCAAGCTTGCAGTGCCTATAATTCCCTTTTCACATTTTGCCAGGAGTGCTTTCAGAGCTGCTTTGTTGATTGAATTTGTCAGCCACCATTCTGGAGATCGCAAAGCCGCTTTCGCTGCCTTTATTGTGGAGCTCACACGAGGCAATTCCGAAGCATCTGTATTCATTCCAGGCAGCATTAGGTAGCTGATGATTCAGCCAGCTGCCAGCAGATAGCTGCTCTCTCCTTGAGATGACTGAGTAATAACAGGAATAACCTGGGGATTTTGCTCCCCTTTGCTGCATCTCTGGGGTTATTTATTTATTTCAGGTGGATCCCACTTATCACTGGCGCACAGGAGCTGAGTTCCGAGCGCTGGCACCCCCTTGGGCGTAGAGAGCACGGCAAGGCTGCTCCTCGTTTCCTTTGGGCAGCTTTGTCCTACCCAATGAAGATGAGACCTCGCTGTAGCTGAGGAGCAGGGCTGGGGAATTGGAAGTTGTGTGTGCAGAGAGAAAAACAAGGGTTTCTGGCTGTGGATACGAGGGAAGGTGTGAGAAGGGAAGAGACTGGAAAAATCAGGTGGAAAGGAGGAAGAGGGAGCTCTGTACTTCCACAACAGGCTGGTGTGGTGGATGCTGAGGGTCCCTGGGTGAGTGGAACCTTCTGGAAGCAGGCAGAGGTGAACAGTGGCAGCAAAGTGGGGATTGTCCCTGCCCTTCAAAGGCTGGGCTTGCCCCTGCGTGTCTGCTGGGACATCAGTGGGTCACAAAAGCCCTGAGCCTGCTCTGGAGCCTGCAGAAGTCTGGAGCAGAGCTCCCAGCTTGGATGCATTGCTGGTAACTCTTCCTGCCTGCAAGTGCAGCTTCTTTCCTAAGCCCTTGGCCTCGCCCCCATCTCCACACTCTGGAAGGAGATAGGGAAATTTCAGACCTCCTGAGAGAGGTGTCTGAGATAAGTGGACTTAAATCACCCTAAAGCAGCTCTGATTTCTCTGTGCTGATTACAGAGGGAATTTGATGACAGCCTTAGACCAGACAAGAGCCACGGAGCAGCCCTGAATCCAGGCTGCAGTCTCAGCTCCTCTGCCCCCACTCTGGGCACTCAGGATTTTCCCTGCCTTTTCTCTGGGATCCCTCAACCAATTTCTGAAAGTCTGATTGCCAGTTTCCTGTGCTCCCCCAGTGACCCCAGGCATGAAACAAACCTGCCTTGAACTCAGGACATTTTTCCACGGGAGGACACTCAGATTTTCTTTCTCTCTCTCACTCCCCGAGTTGGAGACTGGTGTCTTTCCAAACATCACGAGGGTGCAAGAGGGAAAAAACATCTTTCCCTTGGATCATCAGCAAGGTCCATGTAGCACTGACAATTTCCAGGAATTAATCTACTTGCCAAAACTTGGACGTGGGCACAGAGCATCAGGAAAAGGAGCATCCTGTCATCATGGCCAGTGTATGTTGCCAGAGAAGGTGCAGATCCCACATCCCAGGGGCTGTCGAGAGGGTTGTTCCTCCCGTGCCTGTCCTGGGGGTGAAGCTCATTTTGTTCAATCCACGTGGTCAGGGCTCACAGCTCGGAGATACACAAGGCAGAAAAGAAACCTCTGGGAGAACAGATCCTTATCTCCATCTCCACCTCCACTTCAAGATAGAAAAACTTGAGTCTCATCCCCTAAACCTTTTCCCCTGGGATATTCCTGCATGGAAGCCTGGGGATGTTGCTACAGCTCTCAGGGACAGAGAAAAGGGTTTGGCAGCTTCCTCCTGAGATAACCTGCAGGCTGAAGGATCTCCTTCCTCATCCATGTCCTTGCTCTGGCTCTTTCTGACCTTTCCCCATCAACACCTATGGAATTTCCTTTCCAGAGGGCAAAAGTGGAGCTGCCCCTCAGGGTCAGGCCGTGATGGATCACAGCCCATTCTTCTGTCCATCCCTGCATCCACTGGAAGGAAAACTCCTCCTGTCTGTGAGGCAGGAACAGAAAGGAGAAGATGAAAGGGGGAGAGGGAGGGAGCATTTCAGGCTTGTAATTCAGTTACAGCACGGAGAATCAATTCGCTGCAGCTCAGGGGCCTGTTTGTTTTTGCAGGAACAGAGGAATGAGTCCAACAAGGGTGGTGTGATGAGCCTGCTGCCCGATCTCAAAGGCAGGGGAGGATGCCAGGCCAGCCCTTCCCCAGGTGCTGCCTCAAATCCAGCTGTTGCATCCTGCACACAGGTGAGGTGGGGTCAAGGAGGGGGGAGCATGGCAGCCGGTCCATACCAGACACGTTGGGAAAAAAATCTGATTTTGTCAAGGTTTTCTCTGGCTGAAAAGAGAGCAACAACCTCTTGGGGATCCTGGACACCTGGAACAGCATTTTTGATGGCCTGGAAGAGGGAGCATCTGAATAGGATTGCTCGTGGCTAAGCTGAAGGCTGATGTGGCATCCTGTTTGCTTCAGGCACCTGAGAAAAAGAAGTTAATCCAGGTTCAAAATTTATCCAGAAATATACAACGAGAGCAGAGAGAGAGAATAATGGGGAGGAAATGTAGGGCAGAGGGTGGGTTGTCCCACAGCAGTCCCTGTCCTTCCAAGAGTTAGGTGGGCACTTGTCACTTCTCTTGTCTGTGACCAGACCTGGCCACCAACCTCCATCAGAAGAAATGCAGGGCCCAGGACTGAGCACCCAGAATTCCACCAAAATTCCATTAGGTCTCAAAATCTGCCCAGAATATTCCTGAGGAATCTCCATGTGAAACTGGTGATATTCCTGGATTTGGGAGACAACCAAAGCTCTGGCTGGGCAGCTCTGTTCTGTGTCCCTGCACTTGACAGAGATCTCAGGAGTGACAAATCCCAAAAAAAAGGATGGAAGAGGAGCAAAAGTAACACCAGATTTGAAGCAAAAAGGGCTGAAAGCTCCCAGGTGGTTGGATCTGGCTGAAAACCACCAGGCACTGCTGTCACCCTTCCCACTGAACCTCACTGGAAAGGGAAGAATGAAACCCATTCCCTTTCTTTAAGGCAGACAGGGCCATCCCAGTGCCCCCTGGCTGGTGGCACCATGGGGTCACACAGCACAGGAGGAGGATGTGCTGGGAGCTCAAGAGCTCCTAAACTGCTCAGGGCTGCAGGGCTCTGGAGGGACAGGGGTCAGAGCTGCCTTCCTGTGAAGAGCCTGGACATATCCAAGGATTTGGGTTACACAGCATTTCTGGTGTGTGAAGAAGGAGCAGCACAAACGATAAAGGGAGAACAGTGAAAATACGTGGGTGCTGCAGGAGCAGGTGGGAATTCCCCAACAAGTCGAATTCCCTGAGTTGAGGGAAGGAGGGAGAAGACCCTTAGGAGCTTGGCCCAGCATCCCACTGTGCTACCTGCAGCACAAAACCTTCATTCTGAACATGCTTCTGAAAGCCAAACTATTTTAATCCCAAGAAAGTGCAAGAAGATGAAGCAGAAATTAACTTCTTTTGACCAAGCATCTTTTCTTTTCCCTTTTGGAGACTTTATTATTCAAACATTGAAGTTCAGAATGGAAACCTCAGCCTTGCAGGAACAAGTTGTTGACCATCCTGCAGTTCTCAGTTTAATCTTGCCTTTTATTTACCATAGCCCTGAGGGTACTGGAGTGACACAGAGTGTTTAGGATGGAAAAATTCAGAGATGTCCACTGGACATTTTAAAACCAAGGATACAAGAGACTGACTGAGCTATTGGCTGCTCCTCAGAGTCAGTCTGTAGCTTGATATCACCCAGTCCTAGGGAAAAAAAAGAAAAAAAAAGGAAAGTTGTCTACCAAAATGCATTACAAACACTCTCTCTGGTTCAGTGTCTGTGGGTATAAAGCAGCAGCTCCTGGGGTTTGGAAAGGGCTGTCCCTTTTTGTCACAGAGAGCAGATCCTCTGGGAATTTAGGTGGGGACTGTGGGAAAAATTTCCCGGATTGGGGCACTTTGAGAAGCTGAAGGTGAAAAACATTGCAGTTTGGAATGGAAAAAAGCTCCACCAAGCTCTTTCAGGGCTGCCTCTGTCCCCTGAGGCACAGTATCAAAGAGAAGCTTCTGGGACCTTCTTGCAGTGACCTGGCTGGCCAATCCAGCTGGACAAACCCTGTCCTGTGCCTCTGACAAAGGACATGGGGCTGGAGAAACGCACAGTGAAGGTGGAAAAGGTGATGCCCACCAACCTCTTGGGAAGCATCTGCCGTGGCTGTGCTGGATGTCACCTGTGTCACTCTCCTGTCCCTACAGGGAGAATCCTTGCTCCAAATCCCCTCATCCAGGGGCTCACGCTGAGGAAGGGGGTTTGGTTTCTGCTAAAAAAAAGTTTTAGGGAAGTTTCCTGCCCTTCTCTGCCCCACAGCTGGGCAGAGGGGCTGGCATGAGGCAGAGGCTGATCCCTGCCCTGCCACTCTCCAGCCTCACCCAAGGGGATTCGATACCCACAAAGGATTTTTAGGGATCTGTGGAGCTGCTCCCGTTTGAAAAGCGGAATTCCTTCAATCCGGCGCTCTCATCCTGGGCAGGAGGAGAAGGATCAGCCCCTTTTCTGGGCCGTCCCGCTGGCAGGGCGCTGCCAACCCCCCGAGCCCCCCGCCCCGCTGCTCCCATCGCCTGCAGCTGCGGGATTTGGGATAACGGCGGTGCAGGGTTCCCTCTGCTGGCCTGAAAACCCCACGGCTCCCAGCCCACGGAGGGCTCCAGCGCAGGGAAAAGTCTCTTTAGGAGAATCCAAGGGGAGCGCTGGCTCCAGAGAGTCCCGGACTTTCCCCCGGGGTCAGGACCCGTCCCCTGCCCAGGGCAGCTTCCATTCCCCCAGCACTGAAGCTCCCGATCCTTTTCCCGTGGCTCTCCAGAGCTGCCCTTTCCAAACAATTCCTGCCTGTTTCTGTCTGGTTTAGCACTGCCACTCTCCTCCTCCCGCAGCACAAATCCCACGTGTGCAAGGAGGACGCAGGCGACCAAAACCAAAATGCAACATCCTCTGTGTGGGGACAAAATTCAGGTCTGGACATCCCTGTGAGCAGCTGGGGATAGCCAGGATGGCCACAGGCAGTGGATATCCAGGACCTGACCATCCTGCCTGGGATGAGGGCTTCTTCCCTGTTGTACTTCACACCACAATCCCTCTGTGGGTGTTTTAGGAAAGGAAAAGGTGATGAAAAGGGAACCTATCTCTATCTCTAGGAAGGGCTAATAAAGAAAGGAAGGATTGAAAAAGAGATAAAAGTGTTTTAACTTCTCTGAAAGGTATTTAACCAGCCCAAGCAGAAGCACAAGGTCTTAGAGGTCAGAACATGGAAAAAAACAACACAAATGATGAGGAAACTCCATCCCTGCGATTGCACCCTGCTGTCTCTGCTCCATCCTTTGTCCCACACATGAGCACCTATCTCTCTCCTCCCCTCTTCCAACCTCTGTCTTTCTTATTATCAAAGTGAAATTTATGAAGAGCTCGAGGCATTGGCGATTTCCTGGATTTCAATATAACTTCTTGCAATCTTAAGTGAACAGCTTGGTTGCTTCTGCCTGTCAGGGAATTTAAATTGCAAATTGAACAGTGAAATGCAGCAGCCAAGGGTCTGTGTCAGTGACTTTGGAGAGCAGAGATATCGCTTAGCAACTGGAGGCAGAGAGGGGTGGAGGCCGCAGTAAACACGGCAGTGAAGGATTTGGATTTTGGGATCCGCTTTGCCCCTGGGAGGCCAGAAGAAATAACCCATTAGTGAGCTGAGGGTGTGACTAGTGAAGGAAACACCTGGGCAAGGCTGGCAGCTTGCAAGGGGAACTGTTTTCTTTGTAGCCACCACCTCCAGCAGGTGACACAAAAGGCAGGGCTGGACTGTCCCCAGAGAAGCAGTGAAATGGCCAGAGCTGACAGCCACTGCTTGAAATTTCCAGTTTCAGCTGGAAATAGAGACAAAATCTTCACAATTTGGCCAAGCACCAGCACTGGGGCCCGCACAGGTGATGCAAACTCTACATGAGAAATCTTTTGCCACTCATGTGGGCGAGGTATGGCCCAGCTTTGAAGGTGGCTCTGCTTTGAGCTGGAGGTTGAACCAGACACCTCTAGAGGTCCCTTTCAACCTGTGCTATTCAACAATGTCATCTGATGGCTCTTTTTTTTTTTTTTTTTCCAAATTAAAGATGTTGAAAACTGACTTCTGTACTGCCAGAAAATGTAACAGAGAAGAGTCTTGAGGAATCACTTAAGCCTCCCCCTGCTCCTGGCAGCTTGAGGGACATCCAAAACTCCAATTCTTTATTGGGCCTTTTCTTGCAGGGAGGGACATTCCACATCCCCCATGGACATTCTGTTCCAATCTGTGTTGTTAGAAAATGTTTTCCACTGTTAATCTTGCCTAAATGAGCTTCAGCAAACTTTCAACGCCCTGCCTTGAAGTTATTGCTTAAAAACACAAACCTCCAGTGCAGCCACCATTTAAAGGTGCAGCAAACTCCAGTGTCCTGCAGCAGTGGGTTCCACCAGCCTGTTGTGCTCTGGATTAAAATTAATAATGGCTCTTAATGGAGAATCCAACAGGCCAAGGAGGAAGGGATTCTCTTTGTCTGTTCTTCCTGACCACAACCCCTGAAACTTGCATGGAGAAACCATCATTCAAGCCCACCTCATCCTAAATATCTCTAATGAGCAGAAATAGAGCTCTGTGACTCAGTGAACCTTGTCCAACACCCTGTGATCATGGGCCTCTTTCCTGAAGAAATTCCTCAGGTGAGATTTGCCAGAGTGATTTCCCTGTAGGACCTGTTGAAGGAGAGAAATGGGCAGTGTCCAGGAGCTGCTCATCTCATCCTTTCCATGAATCTCTTCCCAGATGAGTTGGATTGCTCCATAATAGTGGTTTTTCCTCCCTATGAAGGGATGAAGAAGGAGGAAGGTGCCTGCAGTGCTTATTTCCAAAAAAAAGCTTTAGGAAAATGAACTCCAGCCCATATATCCCACACAGGGAAGTGAGCATAGCACTGTGGGCCTGGAAGCTGTAGGAACTCACAGGTAAAGTATTTGGATGGAAAATACTGTGTTTTAAATGCTACAAGCAGCAGGGAGGATTTGTATCCACTGAGGCTGTGCTGAAGCAATTCCTTGGTGTTCTTTTGGGGGACTACTCTTAGTGCCAGAACAATGTGTTCCTGAGGAGAACAGGTCCAGGAAACCTCAGCAAGGAGTTTTTGGGTGAAGATCAAGGACCAACAGCCACTAAATCATAGAATTATGGCTTGGGTCAGAAAGAACCTTAAAGATCACCTGGTTCCACAATGGGCAGGGGTGTCACCTACTAGATGCACATCCAGAGCTATTCAGGGACTATTTCCTGGATTTCTCCAGCGTTCCAGAATAGTGCTCTAACTCCAAATAATTCCCCATGGCAAAAAAACCCCTTTATAGGTTGTGACTTAAAAGGAGCAGGGATATTTCTCTGTCCATCCCTCATCCCCATGGGTACAGCATTGTTTGCTGCCTGGCCTCAAATGCTGGCACAGGTTCAGCTCTGGGAACCAGAAAGTCTCACCCCAGAACCGACTGCAATTTCCCAGTCAGCGCTAAATTCCCTTAAATCCCACACTTCCTCTGGAAGGGTGTTGACATTTACTCAGCTGCTTGTCAAATGTCTGGAGATGTGAACGTCTCAAACAAGAGCTGTTGTCATGAAAGGAGCACAAAGACAGGTAGTTAGCATGATTTGGGGAGAGGTGTCTGGTGAGAGGGTGTTTTGTGTGTGCCTGCCTCTCCCGAGGAAACAGTTGGCGCCAGGGTAGCACATCAGATGGCAGAGGAGTTTTGTGGGATAAGCAGAGAACATTTAGATGTGGAAGACCAGCAGAGATGTGGAAAATTCCCTGTCTCTGTCATTCATTTTCTTTCATGAAAAGAGGACTTGACAGGAGGTTGTAGACAGGTGGGCTCAGTCTCTTCTCTCAGGAAACCTGCGAAAGGATGAGAGGAAACGTTCCAAGTTGCACCAGGTGAGGTTGAGACTGGATATTAGGGAAAATTCTTCACTGAAGGGAGGATGAGGCATTGGAACAGGCTGCCCAGGGAAGTGGTGAAACCACCAGCCTTGCGAGGGTTCAGAAGAAATGTGGATGTGGCCCCTGGGGACATGGCTTAGTGGTGGCCTTGGCAGAGCTGTTTGATGGTAGGAGTCAGTGATTTTAGAGAGTTTTTCCAGCCAATGATTCTGTGACCCTGTGAAGCATCAGTGACACTCAGGTTTGGCTTACCCAACCTTCCAGTGCCAATCACAGCTCCTGAAATGGGGGAGGAACAGAAGTTTCCAGGAACCAGCATCCTTTCTCTTTCAGGATGGGCTGAGTTCTTTCCTCATGGTGTAACCCTTAGGAGCTAATTAGTCTTTGTGCCCTTAATTTCCCATGTTGAGAACACCATTCCTATGATTTCTTTATTGAGCCTGGGCCTTGGGCTGTTTTTTATCCTCCATGAACATCTCCAGGTGAGAGAGCTCTTGACACCATCCCTCACAAACCACCTCCATATGAATTCTATCCCTGTCCCCAGGAATTCCAGTCCTTAACCCTGACCCTCCCAGCCCCACAGCAGCCTGAGGGAAGTGGAGCAACATCCTGGGGAGCTTCAGAGACCCTGGCATGGACCCCACTGTGACCATGGAACATGCAGAGCCCCATGTCCACGTGTGTGGCATCGCTGGGGAGGTTTGTGCAGGCGTGGGGAGTGCTCTGTGCTTGGGCTGGAGTTTCAGAGCCTTGTGAATTTAAATCCCCTACGTCTCATTTTCCAAGACCCAGCCTCTAACAGAGGGGCTCTTTCCCTGCAGGCTGAGGTTAATTGGCTTGTGCTTTTAAAAGGATAAAGCTGCAGAGACTCGGAGTCAGGGCTGTTCTCCAGATTTCCATTATAATCTACATTGCAGGAAAATAGCTTTCCTGATCAAATCATCTGTCCTCTCGGAGCAGAGGATAAAGAGCTGGTGATGTGGGAAATCTGCAGAGGGGGAAATCTGCAGTGTCTCTGCACGACCTTGCTGGACAGAGGAGAAAGAAGAGGCAAAGACTTTTCTCTGCTGTGAGGAAATGTGAGAGAGGTGAATTAGGGCCATTCCTGAGCCTGGCGTTATGCACCTCTTGAAAAAAAACAAATAGGGCAACAAGAGGGTGCACGAGACTCGGAATTCTCTGGGAAATGATGTGAGCCCTGGGACCAAGCCCAAAAATTGATTAAAACTTGTGGCACTCCTGGCCCTTGAAAACTGTCTGAACCTTGTCCAGGTCAAAGACAGGTCTCAAACACCTGTGGGAGAGAGGAAGCAAGAGGTGGCAGTGGGGCCTCCCCAGAGCCAGGACTGCTGTCTCAAGCTCATAGCTCATCCCCTGGAAAGCCTGGAATATCACCTTTCCTCTCAGGGCAGGTGAATGTTTCACAAAAGCAGCAACAACCTGAGGGAAGACAAACCAAGAGTGAGGGCGAGGACTGGAAGAAGCACAAAGAGTTTTTCACCTCTTTATTCACCACCTGTGAAAAGGGAACAGCAAGATTTGCTTCCCAGATTTGTCTGCTTCGAACTCTCAATTTTGATCTTTTTCTTTGATTTTTCAAACTCTTGACTCTGGTCAGCACCCTGCTCCCCAGGCAGCCTTCATCCCAGCAGAAACTGCAATGAAAGCTTTTTCCCCAGCCACACAGATGGTCCTTCCAGCTCCCATCTCTAGGAATTCTCCCCAATGCACTTGGCCTTGCACACTTGGCACCTGAACATCCCTGTGGGTTCCCATCCCAGACCCGGCTCTCCCAAGCACACAGCACCTTCTATGCAGCATCTTTTTTTGGCACAGGAAGAAAGTTCACTCAAAGAAGTCCACCTCACCATTCTAGCTCTCTGATAATTCCTTTTTTCCCTAAATTTCTAAAAATCACATAAAGAAAATTTCATTAGAAATGGATGGGACCAATACACCCAAAAGCTCAAAGCCTGTGGTGAAATTGCTCATCCAGCTGGGTTTTTCCAGATCCAATTGTGATGGCTGCAACCCATTTCCCACAGAAAAACAGGAGAGACTGGCAGTCTCCAAGTGTCTGGGAAGAAAACTGCATTACTCCATCCCCTGTGTGGAGATGGCCTTGGAAAACAGGAGGGTTTTTTGTATTCTATATGCAGAGGGCTGCAAAGCTCAGGGTCAAGTTTGCCTGAAGCACCTTCCCTTGAAGTTTCTTTTCTGAGGCCACCAGTTCAGACTCACTAGAAAAGTGAGTTAAATATGAAGTGTTCAAAGCTAGGTTGGATGGGGATCTGGGAAGCAGAATATCCCTGCCCATGGCAGAGGGCTTGGAATGAGCTGATCTTTAAGATCCCTTCCAACCCAAAACATTCCATGATTCTATTCCATGGAAAGGGACTCAATTTCCCCTTCTCCTCCAGCTCTTACCTGGCACACACCCAACAACCACGTAAATCAGCACCAAGACAACAAAAGTTGTGCCAGGTATTACAAGTGGACAGAAAATCCTCCCCTCCTGAGCATCCCACTCACTTACTGACACCCAGAACCATCACTCACCTCCCCTCTGCTGCTCAGCACTCCAGGGAACTGCAATCCAAAGGCCAGCTCCACCCCATCCTCCCCATCCATCCTGTAAACCATGCCTGGGATTGGGAGGAAAAACAAATGTTGAGATTTCTCCCTCTCCCGTAGCCATATATTCTCACCACTGAGCTTCTGCCCATAAAGTTTACAAGATGTTTGTCACAGGGGTGATTTGTATCAGGGAGGATGTTTACCTATGGTAAATCACAGCCTGCTTCTTTGTGTTCTCCTGAAATTTCAATTACTGAAACTATTCTTTTATTTCTTGCTTTCCTGTATGTTTTTCTCATTTAGACAATGAGCACCACCGTTCAAGTTTGTTCCTGTGTGACTTAAGGTTTTATATGAACCTCATTTTGCCTCAATGCTTTATGTTCTACCTGAGTGTATTTCTCTCTCTGTATTCCCTTTTTCTGCTTTGAACTGTTTTATAACACCTTGCTCCTGATGAAATTGCTGCTGCAGCTCCAGGTCAGGTAGTTTGGGTTCAGGAACAGGACTGTGAGCTTTATGAAAGGTTACAGCTCCTTCCCCTGCATGGTGCATCACGTTCTGACCTGAACTGCCACGTTCCACCCTCGCTGGGAAACGTGGTCAGGGTTAAAAAAGAGAATTTCGAGGGAGAGCACTGGCAGGGAACTTTCAGGCTGGTGTGCATTGCACTTGGAGAAATGGCCTGGTTGTGCTGTGGGGACTTGGCTGCAGAGACTTACAGGGCAAAGAACTGATGCAGACCCAAACCCCAACAGGGAAAGGAAAGCTCTGCCTGTGCACTGGGACTGATGCAGAATCCATGGCAAACAGAATAACCCTTTTATCAGTTTCCTAAATTGTAAAACTATTTCCTTCTCCTGGCTGAGCAAGCTTTATAATCATGTCTGGGCCCCAGCTGTAAAATCAGGAGTCTAACCTGCCTGACATGGACCCTGAGATCAGCTCAGCTGGTTGGTGCTGGTAATGTCAGGATTGTGGGTTAGATCCCTGTGTTGACCATTCACTCTAGAGCTGGACTTGATGATCCTTGTAGGTCCCTTCCAACTCAGAATATCCTACAATTCCACGTCCAAGCTCAGCCTGATTGTGCTACTTTCTCTTTCTTAGTCCTTTTCACATTTTACAGGGGGTCTGCCGTCAGAGCTCTCCAGTCTCACACCCATTTTTTGCATGGTTTCCATGCAGCTTACAAAACCAAAACCAAACCACCATTATTTTGGCCAAGAAATCAATTTGTTCTAATTATTGTGGTGCTTAACAATCCCTACTCTGTTTTGGAGCATCACTCCGACCATAGCACATCTTGGCCCCTTGCCTGCAGTTATTGTTGTCTGAGATAATGTTTATGATTGAGTTCAGCGAGTTGTGCATTTCCTTATCTTTCCACATGTCTGTGAATGCCAGTATTTGGAGCCAATCCAGCAGAATCCCAGGATGATTTTTCAGAGACAAGCCAACAAGAGAATATGAAAAGGGAAAATGTGATGGCAAGGTCGGGAATATGAAATTTCTTCTACAGATGCACCGTGTTTGATAAACCCTGGGCATTCCAGGCTCTGAATTGTGGGGTCCAGAAAGAAACTAAACAAGACACAAAAAATGTCCTGTGTGCACTGGGACGTAATGGGAAATCTCCTTGTCCTGCTGTGTCCTCTCCACAAACACAGAAGAGTAAAAATAAGCTCTGTAAAAGAAACTTAATATTAATGAAGCAGATTATTCCAATAGAGTTGGATTTCTCATCAATTATAGAATATTGAAGTCATTTTGGAGGCAGGAGCATCAGTGATTGTGGTTCTCTGAGCTATTTTGCAGACTTCAGGATATCCTTAAATGATGTTCCCTCTTCCATCAGCAAAGTGGGAATGTCAGTAGAGACTGAGCAGAAATATTTGCTATCACCACGTGCAAAGTGCTTTGAGATCCTGGTGTGAGAAAAATGGAAGATGAGCAAAGCATCGTCCTCACTAAACTCCTTAGCCATGGTAATTCTACACGGTCATCATTCACAGGAAGAATGTTTTATTTGGGAAGGAATAATCACATCTTGCTGCCAAAACATGAAATCCAATTATGCTGTGAACTAAAGGCTGTTTTAAAGGGTTTATAATTTCTCAGCTTTATCCTCATCAGGATATAAAATAGGTTTTCTTCCCTTCTTTCCTTCACTTTTAAAAGGGCTTGGTCCCTTCTTTTCCCATTTCCATCTTCCCCGAGTGCCAAATTTCCCTTCTCTGTGACAGAGGTAACAGTTGGACTTCGCTTGGGATTTTGCCTCACACTTTCAATATTTCCCCCAAAAAATCAAGGCAAACCTATGAGTCCTGCTCTGGTTTTATTGTTTCCCACTGAATATGAAATGCAAAACCATGGGAGTGTTGAAATTGGGGGTTTCTGCCTGTTTCATCCTCTGGAACAGACTTTGTGGCTAAACTTTGGATCCAGTCCCTGTAAAATATCCATCCATGGGGGAAATACTTTCTTAAAGCAGTCATTTAAAGAAGTGGTGCTTCCTTTCCTTTCCCCCACTTCCTTTTTCCTTTCCCTTTTCTATTTCCTTCTGTCTTGAACAGTAAATAATGCAGCTCCCTAAGAATGGAAATTTTGTGTTTATGGTGTGTCAAACTCAAAGGACTAAAGGCTCATGAGGACTGAGAATTTAAAGGCAGGAGAATGGGGTTTCTTCCTGTTGCTGCCAGAGATTTTTATTAAAAACACAGATTTGTGGTTTTGGGAAACATGGACTAAAGGTGCTCCTTGAGGTGAGACAAGAAGGGAGATGGGGTCAGGGTGGGATTTGGTAAAATTCTGCTGCTCTAGAGAAGGATTTGTCATACATGAGGGGAAAGAATCTCATCAGTGGATAAAGCAAGAAAGTTGTTTTAAAGAATGGTTCAGGATAAGAAACTGGCATTGGTGTGTTTAGAGATGTTGGCAAGGAAGTGATGGCAGTGGTAGGGCTGCCATCCTCCAAAGGCTGAAGAAATACATTTGTCAGGAACTAATTAGGTGGAAATGACCCTGCCTTGCTGTCTTTCCACCTCTTTACAGCCCTAATTTCCAGTGACTGAGGAAGGTCCTTGCTGGGTTAAGTTTCCCTCTATTAAACCTTGCCTGTGTAGATTGTAAATCCTCTCAACCAGGCTGAGCCTAAGCTCAGGACTGTGGTGGAGTTTCACAGGTGCAGCCAGACCTAGTTCCAGTTCCAGGCAGCTGCAGGAGACCCCAAAACCAGCCCTGTCAGCAGGGACAGATGTGCACCGGGCTGGACATTTGGCAGCTGTGCCCTGTGGGGTTCACCTGCCTTTTCCCTTCAAACGGAATTGAGAGCTCCTGCCCCCCAGGCTGGGCTCTCAATCCAGTGTCCAAAGATCCCAGGACTACTGAAGACACTCCTGTGCCTTCAGCTATGGAAACCTCTGGCTTCTGCTGCTCCTGCAGTTGCAGTAGCCCTGTCTGAATCCCATGACAGTTGGAAAGCTCAAGATGGATGAGCTACTTGCCTTTCCTCCCTGATTCCTTGATTCATTAGTTAATGTCTGAAAAGCACTTTGGAGCTCAAGAGTGTTAAGTGCTATTATTATTAGAGACCTTTCATATGAATGTTGATTGAAAAAGATAATTGTTACCTNCCCCGGTCAAGGCGCGGCGTGACCCTGACGCCGGGCTTGCCTTAGCCGCACCCTGGACTGAGCCCAAAAGCCCTTCCTGGGGCGGCCCACTCCTGTCGCGCTGCTGCGGCAGGGTGGTGAGACCACCCAAACGAGCTAGCCGGGGTGAAAGCGGCGCGTCAGAGAACAGTAACTGGCTTCCTCAAGAAGTGGAAGGGAAGAGCTGGATGTGCTACTGACACAGGAGATGATGGTGTAGTCCTGATGGAGGACACTAAGAATGGGAAAAAAATGGAAAAACAGGATGGAGGCTTCCATCTGACAATGTCCAGAGGGTGTAACAGAATTTGGGGAACAGAGATTCTACTGTTTGCACATTGCAGGCCCTTTCAGCTCCTCTTATATGACAGAAGGAATGATTTGATTGTGTTTTGGCAGTCGGTTCAGCTGCCCTCTCGCAGGCATTGTGTCGCTGGCATCATGTCCTGTCTCACACTCGGCAGGGAATGGATGTGTTGGATGCCTTGTTCCCTGCCAGGCAGCCCTGCATGGGTGTCTCCCAAACCCCAGCTCCACAGAACAACACCCAAGTCAAACATGGCTGATGCTGCACCAACTTCAGAGACAAAGTCAGCATTGAAGTGTTTCTTTGTTTCTTCCCTTGTTCCTTTGGCCCTCAGGCCAACAGATAAAAATCAGGGCACAAAGGCTCTGCAGGCTCCAAATCCATGGATATTTCTATGAGCTTGGCTGGGTGAGACCTTTAGGGAACCAAATTTAACTGGCATTGTCTGGGATGGTGGTGGACTACAGGTCTTTCACATGCTGAATTATTCTGTGATTTTTAGCTCGGGAAGACAAACTGGACCTCTGGGTGTCCATCCCTTCCCACTGGCTGTACAGGGAGACAAATGAAGGGCCAATTCAGACAGAGGGATCTACACCTGAGACGTGTGGAGTTGTGGGTTCATTATCATGCAACCGAGTTTGGATGTCTTTTTACAGCTGTAAATCAAGGCAAGCTTGTAAGTGGGAGGGTGGAAAGCAGGGCTTGCTACCAGTGCTGTTTGAATCATCCCCTGGAGCTCTTTCTACACTGAGAGTAGGTAGAGTTTGGATAAACAGAATAAAGTCGTATTTTTGCACGGAGAAAAAGGCGGAAAATAATCCATACACCGTCTTCTGCATCTAGGAAGTTTTGCCATGATGGGTTTGAAGGATGTAACTTGAAGCTTTTAGCAGAAGATCCTGAATTTGCTTGAGTTGTATCTGTCCAGTGCTTCCCTGACCTTCCTGGATGCACAAATGGCTGTTCTGACCCACCTGAACTCACAGGAAGGTGAACTCTGAGACCTGGAACTTGCTCAACCGTGGAAGAAAAGCAGATACCCTCTGGAGATCTGCAGCTGGAAATCCCCAGCCCACAGAAGGAAAGATGAAAGTTCCTCCAGGGCACCATCCAGTTCCAGTTTAGCTCACTGGGAACAAGCCTGACTGCCCAGGTTCAGTTGCATCCATGTGTTGTCTGACTCCACATCATGATCTTCTACACCCCACCTGGGATTTCCTTGGTAAGAAGCAGAAGAGAGTGACCCAGAGGCCATGATGCTCTTTGCACAGATTCTCATTCCAAAGGGACCAAGACTGTTGTGGGAACCCAGAGCTTGTCCTTGACTGCTCTGGGGGCTCAGGGACCTGTGCAGGGGGCCCAGAGGGCTCAGAAGCCCTGGCACCAAGCCCAAAACACCTGTGGGTTGGATTTTAGTCCATGGGAGAGATTGCCAGCTTTAAAAGAAAAAATACAGGTCCCACAAATTTAAATAGATTAATAATAAGATTGTCACAGGCTGGAAAAGTAGATTTTGGGTTTTAGTACATGGGGGTGGTGAAGCCAAGATGGAGGAACCACATGGCTTTTGGGCTTCTTCCTTCTTCTTCATCTCCTCCCTGATTCTGCTGTGATGGTGGCACTGGTGATTGGTTCAGAGAGAATACACACTGTCTAACGTAGATGATAGATATTGGAGAATAATTGTAAATAAAGTACACGTAGTTCTTAGTATAAAAGATAAACACTGCCCTTGGGGCGGGGAATAGCCTCGAACTGTCGTGCTGTGAGGACCTCGGCAGGACAGAGAGAATAGCGTTCTAGATAAGATATGATAAACAACAATAAAAGATATCTGAAGACCGAAGATTTGCACGTCTTTCTTCTCCTGGGCAAGGAAAAGGACTTTTAACACCTTGGGGACTTTCCCAGCAAAAGCAGGAAATCCCCACAACTGTCAGCAGTCCAATCTCCTGAGAGGGGCAGGAAGCTTGTTCTGGGGCCATGGGAACAGCCAGGCCTCACCTGGCTCTAGGACAGCTGGGACCAACCACAGGCACAGTGCAGAACTGGTGTTTAAACAGAGGCAAAGAGCAGGGCTCTTCCCATGGAGCCCTAGAGTCACTTTTGCCCTGGATCCCCCACAGCAGCACTGTCCTCCCTTTTCCCAGCTTCATTTCCCCTCTGATGGCTCCACCAGGTTGGAACTCAACATTCAGTCTTGGACATGGAAGCAAGGAGGAAAGTGAAAAACCTGTTTCACTTCCCATTGATCATCTCTGCCCAAATCCTTTCATTTTGGGTTAATGGGACCCAGAGGTGCTCGTTTTGCACAGCTCTGGAGTAAAATCATTTATGCAGACCGAAGATACTGCTCTCACAAAAGAAATTTGCCAAACTGCTGTTGCCCTATCTTCCCATTTTTATCGAGCTGGGGTTGCATTAACATTAATGAGATGTTAAAGGAGAAGGGAAAAAAAAAAAAGGAAGGAAGAAAGAAAGTCTTCCTGAGCAAATAATAACTACTCAGTCATAATTCAGAGGAAAATTATGGCTCTGTTACATGTTTGAAACTTTCCACTGTATTTCACTCCTGCTTTTGCTAAATTATGTGCAAATGATGGAAGTCCATACATAGGCATGAATGTGCTTTGTAAAGTTGAAATGTTTTCTTTGCCTGGAAATTATTTCCTCCGCCAGTGACTCTCTGTCTTGTTTCTTTCTCCTGTTCTCTTTCTGTCCATGCAGTGCAGATGAGAGGAAATTCCTCTTTCTTCCAAGTTCCAGGTTTACCGGGCACAAGGAACTCATTTCATGACTCAGTGGAAGGGACATCAACAGAGATTCCTGGACAACAGAAGAATAATCCCAGAAATCCAGATCTCACTGCATTGTGATTTTTGTTGAGATTGGAAAATGGCAACACCACTCAGTTGAACTCTATCAATTTTTCTTCTCTGCATCACGGGGTTGTCATTCCGGCCTAGAAAATCTTTGGTTTATTTTCAGTCTAAATGACTATTTTCCTGTTGTCCTCCAGGTTCTCAATCACCTGCAAAATACAGAGTGAAGCAGTGAAAGCTACAGGTGTGAAGAGAAAATTGTAAGTTGTTTTGGACTTTCTTGATGAAGAGTCTTAGGGGGAGTTATTCTGGTTTTATGGATGGGCTCAGCTTGTGCACATCACACCAGGGACCTGACAAAGTGTTCTGAGAGTGGGCAGCCAAAGCCAAAGGTAATTCCCACCTTTTCTGCTTCAGAAAAACTCACTGACAGCACCTGATCTGAAGGGGAACTGCTGAGACAGGCACCTCAATGATGTGTCTGGGCTTGTTTCTGTAAAAACACGGGTTTCTGTCAGGCTGCTCAAAAACACGCGGTGTTTTGTAGAGAGAAAACAAAAGGGTCCAGGCTAGGATTTCCTCTTCTCCCAGGAAAAGAAAAACAAAACAAACCCGAACCCAGAAAACCTCGTGGCAAAGTCTTTCTCAGGGAAACCCATTTGCTCCATTCTCTTGGGACAAGGAAGGCCTCAACACAACACCTCCCTTTCATCTGGTTTGTGGTCTTTGGTTGCCTTTTCCTGCCAGGGTTTCCACGTGTTTTTGGAGGCCAGGGAATGTGGAAATACCTCAGGAACTCTCATCCTTTGCTGACAGCAAAACAGAGCAGCCCCATATCAGAGATGTGCCCTGCATTTACCCCCAGGAGCTGAGAAACACTTCCAGCCTGTACAACCCACGGCTCCCCGTCCAAAGATATGCAGCTTTGTTGGAGAAAATCACACAGTGGTCATGTCCCACAGTAATAGTTCCCCTATTTAGTCTTCTGCAACCCACAGAATTTATCTCTAAATGTGAATAACCACTGACTCGGGGTGCTGGGTGGAGCATATGATGCTCTGGGCCTGTTTGAAACCCTATTTAAGGCCTGAGAAAGCAATCTTGGTTTCCTTGTGAAAGTTAACTTTAGCCCAGAATGCCTTCCTGGACTTTGGCCACAGATTTGTCCTGGACTGAGCCACAGGGCTCCTCAGAAATTCTGGAGTTTGCTCCCATTGCTGCTGCAAATGAAGCTGACTGAAAACATGATCCTACTCTCCCTCGCTTTATACAAACTATCTTTTCTTTTCATTTATCCAAAGCCTCCGTTTGAAATCTCTAGCCAGATCCACTCCAGACCAGAGGCCACGGGTTCATTCTCAACTTCTGCATTTTTTAATAAACTTCGCAGTAAGCCTCACCTCTGTTTCAAAGCTGGCTACAACATCCCTGAGCCCTGGGGCTTTGCAGAGCTTTGGGTTTCCAAATGAAAGCCTGATGCTGGCTCATTGTTCCACAACCCCTGCTCCAGCCTGACCTAAGCCCCCAAGCCTAGGATGCAAGGCAGTGTCAGGATTACTCCGGCGTTTGGCAGGGAAAACACATCTGAAAAGAACAATTAACACTTTGTTAATGTGCCAAGGAGCAGACTGATCTGCGTGCTGGCCAAAGGCAACAGAGCAACTGCTGTTTACCTTGATGTGTCTGTGCTGCTGTGGAGCAGTTCTGATAGCAGAGCTTAGCCCCAGCCTTGAAGCACAGTGACAGATGAGAGGTCCTCCTCTAATTTCCCGTCCTCTCCATTAGCAGGGAATGCAGATAAAGCCAGCAGCAGAACCCCGCAGTCCCGGCTCCTACCTGGCAGATAATAATGCAAATTACAGCGACAAAAGTGGCAAAAATCCGCGGCAGGAAAATAGATGAATAGGGCTGATCTCGGCTCCGTGGGACAGCACCAAATGCCACTCCCAAGGGAGGCTCAGGTTCTGCTCAGATCTCTGCTGCTTTCGCCAGTCATTAACATTCATTCCCATCTGGGATTGCAGGCTGCCATCGGAGCCCTGGGATGCTGCTGTCACCAAATGTGACACAATACCTCATCAGAGAATAAAGGAGTTTTTGCAAGTCTCTCAAAACTATTTCTGCCTTCGTGTTCTGCATCCTGTGCCTGGCTGGGAGAGTTGAAAGGAGCCTGATACTTCGGGCAGATCCCAGATTAGGGTCAGCCGATGTCTCTGCACCAGCATCCTGCATCCCACTTCGCACCAGCATCCTGCTTCCAGTCCCACCCACCAACCCTTCTTCATCTGGACAATTTAAAACCAAACAGGGGATATTCAACTCAGATCAGCCCCATTTCCCTGCTGCCTCCCTTTTACCCCAGGCTGTTGCTTTCCTGCCACTCTGGGATTGTTCCCTCCAAGGGATGTACCCGCTGTGCTTCTGGGTAATTAATTGAGTGATTCCTGGAGAGAGAGGGGCCAGTCCTCTCCTGCTGACTCTGAGGTGGGATTGCTCTGCCCACAGCAGGAATCGCTGCCTCTGCTCCCCTGTATTTTCATTTTGGCTCAGGCCCTCCCTGCCAAACCTCGGAGCTGGGCAGAGGCAGTGATTGATCGAGGGAAATTTCGCCAGCAAAGATGCAGTCCTACAACCTTCACTCAAGATGGAATGGAAGTCACCAGGATAATAAAGATGGATAGCTGGATAGACAGACGGACAGATATGGAGATAGACAGATAGATGGATGATAGTTTGAATCCTGCATGTTAAAATTGTGGACAATCTGTCACCAAGCCTCCCTTCCCTTTTTTATCCCTCCCCTTTCTTAAATTATGCCTATTTCTCTGGTGAAATTTATTACAATGTAAGAAATAATGACTTTTTAAAGATATTTTTTACTTTTTATGCAGAGGTGTGAGGGCTCCCTGAAAACAAATGGATGAAGATGTGAAAGCTTATTGGATTGTCACGTCGGATACATTATCCCCAGGGCTCTGAATGAAGAATTAGACCATGGAGATCTTATTTGACATTAGATGTTTCAATTTCTCCAAGAACATTAGGCATGTTGGATTCAGCACTGAATTCAATAATAAACAACAAGCATTGACCCTCCCCCCGTCGCCTTTTACCCCTTAGCATTTTAAGTCCGAGACATGCTATTAAGATTTATTTTACATTTTTATTATTGCGCTCACAAGGAAAGGGAGATCATATTTGCATAATTCATTTTTATACAAACCTCTCTGTATTACTTACAGCTGCCGATTCTCCCCCCTCTAATATATGTGTTTATGTGGCAGTAAAACAATGACATTGGAACAACACACTGGAAATTATTTACTCCAACCCTGCAGGTATTGCTGTCTATTTATTAACCCCAGGGAATTATTTTGATGGAAATCCCTTTGGATAATGCTCATCAAGAGGCTGAGGTTATGCAGTTGGTTCCCAGAGACAAGGCAGGAGTTTAACACCAGCCCCTCTCGGGGTGGTCAGTGAGTGGCCACTTGGCCATGGAAGCAGTTTGGGCATTTTTAGGGCTGGGTCTGGCTGGGAGCACCGTGCTGGGTGTGGGATGGGTGCTGGGACAGGTTCCCTGGGGTGCTGAATGTGGGGATGGGCCCTGGATCACCCAGCATGGTGCAGGATTTAGAGCTTTCCCCATGGATTTCTCCATATCCTCTGGACCAGACCACCATAACCCCCCACACTGCCCTGCTGAGCCCCACCACACACAAATCCAGGTCCTCCATGTCACCCCAACTCCCAAGAGCTGCTCAGACCTTCGCTGGTTGGAATGTTTTGTTCTCTGGGAGCTCTCCTGCTCCTCTCCCAAGGGAGATGCCCACTCCCCCACACACACCCAGGGAGCTGCACCCCAAACTACCTCTTTTCTCTGTATTTTCACCCTCTGCACTCACTGGTGGTGCTGGTGGTGCTGGTTGAAGGTGGTTGTCATGGAAACTCCCTTTTCTCTTTCTGCTAATTCTGCAGGATTTCTTTCTACGGGCATCGATCTGTGAACGTGCCTCCTTTTCTTGCTCGCCCTTTAAAATAACAGCTATTGGGAATATTTGAGGAATGTAAAATTTGCCAGGCTAGAGGGCTTCTCGGAGTGGTTGATATTGAAATTATATCTACATCCAATAGCTGCAGCCTCCAGGTGCTTTCAAAGGCAGCCCAAGAAGTCTCAAGGAGGAAGAATTTCCCAACCAAAAAGGTTTTCCCTCAACCCAGTTGGAGCAGTGATGGGTTCTGCCCTTCATGCCTGCCCAACCTACAGAAATTCCCACTCTTTTTCTCCTTCACAGCCTAGTCCTCCTCTTAGACCTAAATTCATGGTATTTTGGACATCCTGGCACAGCATCTCCCACATTTTAGTTATGGAGAAACCAAACTCAGTGTTTAGTCTTTCACTGTACCATTGTTCCACTCATTTGGGAAGAGGCTTCAGCTTCTCTGGAATACTCAGAATAAAATCTGGGATTCACTTTATTACCTGCTATTTTAGATACCTCCTTTTACTCTCTAAAAAACCTTTCCTGATGGTTTCCAGGGTCTTTGTCTTGTTGTGAGCATGAAGACAGGGTGTGTCTGGTGAGGAGGGGTAGCTCTTTTTGACAAAAGATCCACTCATTTCACAGAAATTTCCAGGAAAACAAAAAGGGAAAAGAAACCCAGGTTTTAGACCTTTCTCTCTTAAAAGACCCTTAAAAGATGAGGGATTCCCCCCCAAAAGCAGGAGAATCCTGTTATTAAATTATTCCATCAGGGGTCTGGCAGATAGATCTGGATTTCTTCACTAGAGGAAATCTAATCTTAAAATCTCTCTCCAGCTTGTTTCTCTTTCCTAAACACATGGGTGGCCGTTTTTAGGCTGCCATCAGAGTCCCCTAAGGTGAACACAGATATTTTCTGTGGTGTTTGAGGTCAGGGGAACAATGAGGAGCAGGGACTATCTGCACTCCAACATGCTGGATTTAATGACACTTCCATCAGGGAACGCTCCCCAGAGCGTTCCTCACATCTCTCCTAAAGTCAAATTGAAAATTTATTCACCCAGCCAGGGATTTATCTCACCTACCCTCTCCCATTTCAGTGTGAGCATCACCCTTTGAGCCAGCTGTCTGGATGCTGTTTAAAATCAGGTGAGAGAGAGATGGGCACTTCCAGGACGAGATTTCTCTGCCCTGGTTTCAACAGCTCTGTCCCCAGATGAGATGCTCTGAACACCAGCAGGGCACGTTTCTCTCCAAGAGTGATAAAAGGGCTTAGCAATGCTGTCAAAATCCTGTTATGGGACAAAGGGAAGACCATCTATCTGAGCTAAAAATTTATTCTTAAACCAATAAATGTTTTAACAGTCTAATAGTCCAAGTTATCCAATTAGTACAATAAAATTTCATTAATGATGCTGTTAAAAGTGCTGTACGTAGACATTCCTGCCTTCCCAGTGTCCATCCCCCACCTCTGGTGTCCTGCTTACCCTGCCAGTGTTCCTCTTCATCCCAAAGTGGACAGATCTGATGTTTCTCCATGGAGAAGGAGGGGAGGGGGGGGATTAAAAGCCACCACCACCCTGAGCTCTTCCCTGGCAGGGGTGTGATGACCATGCTGGGGTTTCTTCTCCTCACTCTTGGTTTGCCCATCCCCTTGTCCCCTCCCAGGACTGGGGTTTACTGGGCATGGGGGTGTCCCCAGTGCTGAGCTCTGGCACAAGATCCTCATTCATGGGACACTTGTGGTCACAGGGACACCCAGCTCTGGGTTTAGACACATCCTGAACTCCCCGTGTGTCAGGTCAGCTCAAAGCCTGTGGCCTTTCACTATCAGCAGCTAACATCACATTAACTGGGCTGCAAAGAGAGATGTCCCAGGGTGGGTGTCCAGTGTTATTCCCACAGCATTAACCACAGGGCACTGACCTCTTCTTGTTCATGGCCACTGTTCCATTCTCTCCACAGCATCTCCAGCCTAAAATGTGCCCCAGCCATTTCTTCTCCATTTTTTTTTTTGTCACAGAGTTTGTGATAAATCAGGCTTAAATCAGGTTTCAAGTGACCTGTGGCAGCCTTTGCTCCAGCCCCATCAGGGTCAATAGAGAAAGTTCTCATGTCAGAGTTAGATGAAGTTGCTCTGCAAGAGAAGCATTTTTTGTGGAAAACCTCTCCAGCTTGATGCTAATGGTGAAATGAGAAATATCTGCTCTATTTCTAAAGTTGATTCTCAACCCTTTACACTCAGCAGCTGTTACAAGGAGAGGTTTCAGGCGCCGTGAGCATTTATCTCCTGGCACAAAAGAGAGGTCAGAATCCAGTGTTAGCTCCACTTATCTGTCACCAGCGTTGATGGGAAGCCTCCTATTCCCCCAGCACACGGAATTGCATTTCATGGACACGGGATTTTAGAAAGAATTACGCTGGAGTTTGATCCTACCTTGTTTCAGAGCATGTAGAGATGTGCCTTCAGCTTTGAAGGGAAAAGGAGAAGGCACTTAATCAATAGCCATGTGAGTGATAAGCACATAAAAAAGATGAGCTTGGCCAGCCTGTATAATCATCAGCAGGACCAGATGGGAAATGTATTATTCAGGAAGAAAGATGACCACGGTGGGGATGGTTTTTATGAGGGTCAAGACTGCTTAAGGAGTACTCAGTTATCTCATGAAGCCTCTTACCTGGAGCATTCACAGCTCTTTATTAGGATGAGGAGGGAAATAGCAATGAATATTTTTGGCCGTGTTCTGGAGAGGACAGAAACAGAATATTTTGACTTCCAGGACCTCCTGTCCAGAGCGTAGAAGAGGTTAGAAAAAGGTTATTTTTACTTCCAAATCTCCTGTCCAGAACACAAGAAAGGCCAGAAACAGGTTGTTTTAACTACCAAAATTTCCAGTCCAGAGCATACACACGTGCAGAGGCCTTTAAGATAATGCAATAAGAATTTTTTTCTTTTAAATTTTTTTTTTTCTTCCATGACAAACACTTTTACCCTGATGCAGTGCTGCAGTAGAACTGGAATCAAACAGGCTGAAATCTGTGACCTTCTCTCAAAGAACCTTTTCTTCATCCACCAACACCAGCAGCTCCTTGTTAGGTTCAAACCTACCTGACTTTAGCCTTGCTACAGCTGCACAGTGCTGAGGGAAGAGGAATGCTCAGGATACACTTCCAGCTCCAGCTGTGCTTCTTGAAGTGGTTACAACTCCCAAAGGCACCTGCAGCTCTTTATCACCTTCCTCCCTCTTCCTCCAGCTGATCAGCCCAAGTGCTGGCGCTGCTCCTCCCTGACTCCCCGCCTTTGATACGGGCTGGAGTAGCAGAAATGTACTTTTGAGAGTTGTTTTGAAAGCAGCCTGGCTCACTTTGGCTGTGACAGGTTGGGGAGCAGGATCACAGACAGCTGGGTGCAGCCGGTGCCGCTCGGATACGGACGAGGTGATGACAACCTCCAGCTGAGAGCGTGGCAGAGGCAGGGCTCTCTTCAGACCACTCACAGGGATGCTCGTTCCAGGCAGAGAGAATTAAATAGTGCAGGTTTGTTTAACCAGCTCCCTTCTGTACCAAATCCGTGTCGTTGTTTAAAAAAAAAATAAAAAATTAAGTACATAATCATTCCAGTAGTCATAGTAAGAGTCATAGGATTATAGAACCATGGAATGGCTTGGGTTGGAGGGGACCTTGAAGATGACCTCATTCCAACACCCTCCTATAAGCAGGGACACCTTCCATTATCCCAGATTGCTCCAAGCCCCATCCAACCTGGCCTTGGACACTTCCAGGGATGGAGCATAAGAGCCGGGGACACTGATTTTCCTTCAGCATTTATTGACTGTAGTGACTCTGCTCTTGTGAGACAACAGTTCTCTCCTAGCACTTGCATCACAGTGGGTACATCACAAGAAAATTGTTATTCCAGAACTTAATCTGGAGCAGGCTGAGCAAACCAGCCCATCCAGACCAATGGTTTTACCCCCCTGGGAGGGACAAGAGCTGTGTGATAAGGCCACCTAAGTGTCCTCTCAATCCAGATGTGTGCCAGATGTCATTCAAGGCCCAGAAAAGCCAAACAGAACCCTTTGAATTGCCATTCTCATGGCTGGTCTCTCCCCACAGTGGAGTTTGTGGTGACAGAATTAATGTGGCTCTAAAGGCAATTTGAAAGCGTCAAGAGAGGGAAATTATCACATGAAAATGCAAATCCTGCCTTATCTGGGCTGTTCCATGGCTGCTATGATTCATCATAATTTCTTCATCTGTTTTTTTTTTTCTTTTCCAGGTGTTTTCTCAATTAAAAAAAAAAAAGAATAAAAAAGGAGTAGTGGTAGAGCAGAGCTTCAATTGCCAGGAAAGATTTATGGCTCCTTTTATCTGAATGTGAAACATCCTTCAACAGGGCAGGAATATTAAACATTTCAAATCGCCATCTGTCTCTCAGCCCTGTCTCTGGTGATGACCACACGTTCCTCACACACAGCACAGGTAGCTCAGCCTTGTCCCCCAGGTTCAGGGGAGCAGCATCCTCCCACCATCTTTCCATACAGGACCAGGGGTGTAAAACTGCATTTACACCTCAAATTCCACTGAAGCTGCACAAATTCACCCTAGCAGGAGGTCCACGGTGCTGTTCTCCACATTTCTCCTACATAACCTCCTTCTTTAGTGCAAGCCATGGTGTGTTTGGGTCACACCATCCCAGCAAACGCCATTTCCTGAGTGGTGTGTGTGGGATTTACAGACCTGGTCTATTTAAATTGGTTGCAAAAAGGTGTGAGGTACAAGGCAAGGAAAGCAGGGTCTGATTGCTCCCAAACGGAGGGAGAATCCTCAGAAGGTAAATTCAGCATGACTGGATGGAGATACTTCACACACAGAAGTTCACCTCTGAAATTCCTAGTCTTAGCATGCTGTGGTTGCTGAGCATACAAATGGTTCAGAACTTAAGGAAACTGATGAAATAGAAACCTAGAAGGGGCATTAAATATGGAAATATAATTTCAGGCCTCTTACTCCCAAGAAGGCAACAAGAGGTCAAAATGCCACCATGTACCAGCTTCAATTTTTTTTGATCTCCTATTTTCCTTCAGTCATTTATGGAGACAGGACACAACCCCATGGATTGAGAACATCCTACCTTCTCTCTACAGCCTTGGATACTCTGTGGTGACCTCCCAGACCGGCATGTCTGGGAGTGGGAAAGAAGGCTGCCAAAACCTCCCTCCAGCTGTCCTTCACCTCAGCAGTCCAGACCAGGATTTACCCAGGCAGAAAACCGACCCTATGGATACTGTGACATTTTCCCCCAAGTAATTCTGACACATTTTTTCCATGCGTTTTCTGAGGGACAAGGACAGCACATCAGACCGACATCAGTGCTCCCAGCACTGCCCCTCTGAGCAGACACAGCAGTGACCCAGGAGCAAGGACACTTTGGGGACAAGGCTCTGAGGGATCTCAGGGAATTATGAAAATCTGAATGGTCAGCACACTGAGCAGAAGATTTCACCTCAAGCTGATAAGGCACTGGGGTGATGCCCTGCCTGCACCAGAACTGTGGGTCTTTACAGGATGCAATCTGCCCCTGGCGGTGCTGAATTTTACTTTTCCTGCCTGTTTGGCCAAATTATGGAAATGGGGAAAAAAGATGAACAAGACTCTCACAGATGAGCTGTCAGTTAAGGAATTGGACTTTATCCTTCTGGGTCCCTTCTAATTCAGGATATTCTATGATTCTGTGATTAATACTACACCCTGCAGCATAAATACTTTCAGTTTTCATTTGGAAGTGGCAAAGAATCACAGAATAGCTTGGGTTGGAAGGGTCCTTAAAGATCATCCAGTTCCAAACTTGCAGGAATGCCTTCCACTGGACCAGGCTGCTCCAAATCCCATCCAACCTGACCTTGGACACTTCCATGGTGTGACAGAGGTTAGCTGGAGTATCCACACCTGCTGAGGATAATGCTCACAGAGGCAGAGCCTCCAAATGCAAGGCTTTAAGAAACAACAGTTCCATGCAAGTTATGCAAAGAAAAACACCCCAAAATTATATGGAGGGACGCCACAGCACTATGGGATCACCCAGTGCATTTCTGTGGGCACCTGTGTGTTACTCGATTGGCTGTGCCACACCAGACACCCACTCAGAATAAACAGCATTGACCTGTCCAGGTGCACGGGGTCAGTGAATACATCACTTACAGGCAGTTAATCTGCATTTGCCATTGGTGGTTGACATTGCAGATCGTGTGTGATATGCACAGATAAATGGCAATTAAGCATCAATACCTTCAGATCCCAGGGCTGGCCGGCTCCCTCCCAGAGCAGGGCCAGAAAGGAAAGCTTTGCCATTATCTCCCTCCTGCACCGTGTGCATATCCATATCCAACACCACTTAGGAACCACTCCAACAAGTGATCATCTTAACAGGGTCAGCACCTTTCCTCCCCAGCACCCCCTGACAAACTTAGCATCAGCTCCTAACTAATTGAATTGGAGCATGATCAACAGTCTAATTGAAGACTGCCTCTCATCCATTTCAAGCTCATAGGATTTCCCAATTTGCTTTCTGAGCTTCTGCTCAGAGTTCAGAAAAAGGCAAAGAATATTAAAAAAAAAATAAATAAAAAAAGAAAAGAAAAGAAAAAGGAAGGGGAAAAAAACAGAGGGGAAAAAATCGGCTTTACTTAACAGTTGCTATTTTGGTATCAAAAGGAGTCTGCATTGTTGATTAGAGTGAGAGATCATTATCCCTCTTAGGAGCCCGATGAAGGTCGTTGTGTTAACCTTCAAATCACTCTGTAACTGGAGGATGTTTTTTTCTCCTGCTGAGCCACGCTGGGAGGGAAAAAAAAAAAAAAAAAAGAGCAACTCAAAGGAAACAAGTCCAGCTCTGCTTCTGCAGACTGGAAAAGCAGAGTGACAGGGTGGGATTAGCTTTGGATCTTGTGTATTGTTCATGTGTCGTCAGAGGAGAGAGGCAGGATGGAGGGAGAGGGAAATAAACAGATTTAAATGTTCATCTGTGGTGCTGTCGTGACGGGACAGCAGCAGGAAGGCACCCTGAGACAGCTAAAAACCAGCTGATTAAACACTAATGTTCATGGAAGAGTTGATATATTTACTTCAATAGTAATTATTGTTATTTTACACCCAACAAACTGCCCATGACAAGATAATGGGGGTCAATGCACAGGGAGATTCTTGTCTGCTGCACACTGAATGATGTGGATACTCCTTATTTTTTGGTTTTATCCTGTTCCTTCTTTTGTTCCTGTCCTGGCACAGCAGGTCCCAGGTTTACAGTGCAGGGTTATCTGAGCTCCAGGCAGCTGGTTAAGAGTAGGACAAAACTGCCTCTCTGAATACACAGGGCATGATGATCTTCCCACTGACGGGTTTCTGTGGCATGGAAGCCATGATCCCAATGATCCCAGGGTCCCCAGGAAAAAACATTACAAACCAGAAATGTCTCTTGGTCATGGAAGATGCTCGAAGTAAAACCTCATCCTGGGACCCCGTGGTCAGCAGAGGTGATTCCCACTATGGGAGAGAAGCTCTGGCTTTCACACTGCACAGCCTGGTCTGGAAAAGTTGTTAAAGCAGCCAGTCTTGGCAGGAAGGATCAAAGTTCAGGAAAAACAGAGGAGAAGAATCCCATGCCTGGTGCTTTACAAAGGATCTCTCCATCTGAAGCTCCTCTCCACCCCAGACCTCCCTTGGCTTCTTTGGCTTCCTGGCTCCACCTGCAGTGCTGTGCCCAGCTCTGGAGAGCACAAAATAAAAAAGATGTGGATGTCTTGGAATGAGTCCAGAGGTGGCCACTACGATCCTCAGAGGGTTGGAACAACTCTGCTCTGGAGCCAGGCTGGGAGAGTTGGGAATGTTCTCCTGGAGAAGGGAAGGCCCCAGGGAGAGCTTCCAGCACATTGCAGGGCCCAAAGGGGCTCCAGGAGAGCTGCAGAGGAACTGGGGACAAGGGCTGGAGGGCCAGGAGCCAGGGAATGGCTGCCAGGGCCAGAGGGCAGCAATGGATGGGATGTGGGGCAGGAATTCCTGGCTGGGAATCCCTGGAATGTCCAAGGCCAGGTTAGACAATGGGTCTTGGAGCATCCTTGGAGTAGGAGGTGTCCTTGCCCATGGCAGGGGTGGCACTGGATGATCCTCAGACCTTGCACCCTTTTTGGGTCTCCCACTCAGGCCATGCTTCTCCCTGACCCTTTGTGACTTATTTCCCATGCAGATTCCCCACAGATGCTGGTGTGTCTCTCCATTTGCTGTTAGGAATAACCTATTTCTGTTCAAGGCTGCAGCAGCTTTGCAAGACATTGGATCCACTTGTTGCCACCCATTTCCCTTCCCTGTGGTGCTGGTGCCCTTGCATTGCTAATCCTCCTCAGATAACTTCCATTCTAAATCAGCCATGTGTCAATTTAGCATTCACCTTTTGTTGAATCTTAAATCCTTTTAATCCCTGTCCTTGCTTCTCCATGTTAAACAAATAAAGCTCATATTTCCTCCTGTCTCTCTCCCTGTGCCTGGTGGGGAGCAGGCTCTGAGGTGACATCTCCCAGGCAAGGTACACAGATGCAAATCGCTGGGACAGGGAATGTGTGCAGGGGAGTCACCTCAGCCTGGTGACAAGGTGAATAAAATCCCTGAAAAAAAAAAAAAAGGAGGAGAGGCTGTTCCTGCCCCTGCCCTCACCTCCTGTGACCACCTGAGACATTTCAGTGGGAGAAAGTCTTTTCAGGGACATCGTTGCTGCCAGTCCAGGAAAGGTCTGAAATGAAGAGAAAAATTCATGTCCTGCTAGGTTTTAACAAAAGCAGCTTTGTTTCCATTTGTATGTGAATTCCCCTTTTCTCTGTGCACAATTTCTGTCACTGTGCTACTCCTGACCTGCAGGCTGTGGGGATGCTACTTCACTAAAGAGGAATTTATCCAGGTTTTGCCTTGGTTTTTATTTTAATACAAGACATCTTCCCCGGGCAGTGGTGCAGACAGAGATAAATGCAGGGAATTTCACTTGCTCTCCTCTGGGGTGGGCAAGGAAACCTCATCCACAGGTGGATGAGAAAGCCACTGGTTCATCTGCTCCTGGCCACAGCATGGCAAACATGTCATTTTGACACGTATGGCACAGAAACATGATAAACGTGGCATTTTTGACGTGCTCAATAACTCACACTTTGCCACCATAACCCCACAGGAGCAAAATTTCCTCTTTCTGATGTTTTTGGGACTCTGTCCCTGCACAAATCCACTACTGGTCTCTTGGTCAGCCAAGAGTTTAAATGTAAATTCTCCTTCATGTTTGTGCTCGATAAAAGATTTTTGGAAGAGCCCTGAGATGGGAAGGGTTAAGTGAAGAAAATGGAATTAAATGAAACAAAGGAAATGAATGGGCACAATTCCTTCACCGTGGATGCCTGAGATCCTGTCAGCCATGTGGGGAATAAGGCACAAATCTCCACTGGCTCCTGACTCCTGGAATTCCAAGGGAATGGCTCTGTCCTAATTTGGAGTTGGTGCTGGGACATCCTGGTTATCCATCAGAGGGTTCGAATTGAGGAGCATTGAAATAAACTAAACTAGACTAAACTAAACTAAACTAAAACAAAACAAAATAAAATAAAATAAAATAAAA